>JAPJBO010000695.1:0-124581 GCA_030068145.1 Diplonema papillatum
TTCTTTTTCCAAGGCCGGCTTCGAGCCGCAGGTTTTGAAAACAAAACCGGCCTAAATCAAACTCTCACTCGTATCGGCCTCCGGGAGATATTTAGCCTTAGCATGCCAATTCGTGCTAGCAAGGAGTTAACCAACCAAGAGGCTCGTCGAGGAAATACGGGACTCTCACCCTCTGTGGATACCCCATTCCAGGAGACTTACCTCGACGCCAGTTGTGTCCCCAAGCAGCTTGCGCCACATTCCGGATATCCGTAGAACACCGGTTCAGGCTTGGGCTCTGTCCCATCTGCACCATATTTCAGTCGGTGCTATAAGCCATTGACACAGAAGGTGGACCATCATCAGCATCAGCGCGGATCCCGAGTGTCTGCAGACAGGACAGCGGTAAGGTGTCCGACGGCTGTTCGTAGCAAGGACCACCGGGAGCAAAAGCTTCATGAAATCCCCTCTGGGCGATGGAGCGAACAAAAAAGAAAGGCCGCTTCTCGGACACTTCAGTGGAAGGTGCGGAAGTATATTCAGCTACCATGTGTCACTGCAGAAACCGAAAAGGGACGGCCCAGGCTGAATAGAACACTTGCTAACATGCGGGTCAGGGGAGATGAACGGGAGGGGGGAAGTCACACGTGAGCGGAGGAACGAGTCAGCAAAAAGACGCAGCTTTTTGCGTTTGCCGCTCTTCCCGTACGATTAGAGTTCTATTCCACGTTTTGGAGATCTTTGTCCACGATGAATGCTCAGCATCCGATGTGGAGCATGCGGTCCGGCGAGCCGGCGCCTCTGTTCTGAATGTCGACAGCCATCGAGTTGTCGATGATGGCTTGCTTGGCAGACGCAGGGGTGGCGGTGGGGTTGGTCGTCAGGTACGCTGCGATGACGCCAGCAACATGGGGGCATGCCATCGACGTACCAGAGAGCGTCGTGTATCCACCGTTGATGGCACACGACAGAACCAACGTGCCCGGAGCGAAGACATCCACGCAGGTGCCGTAGTTCGAAAACGGCGAACGGTAGTCCATTGTCTGGAATCTGGTCCACTCAGTCGATCCAACAGTCGTGATGTCAGACGCTGCCGCAGGCGAGAAGTTACAGGCGTCGGCGGCGCTGTTGCCGGCGGCTGCCACAATGTGCACACCTGCGGCTTGAGCCGCGTTGGCAGCATCAATGACCGCTTGCTGGATCCCATTACCACCAAGCGACATGCTCACAATCGAAGGCCTGCGCGTCAGGTCCTTCTGCTGAACCACCCAGTCCATACCCTCGATGATGCCCTCCCAGCTGCCGGATCCTCCGTCACCCAGAACCTTGACTGCGATGAGCTTGGTGCTCTTGGCAATGCCGGACAGAGTACCGCCGACAGTACCAGCGCAGTGAGTTCCGTGTCCGTTCAAGTCGTCGGTGCCGCTCGTACCCACGAAGTTCGCACCTGATTCACAGCGACCAACCAAGTCTTCGTGTGTGCACCGAATACCAGTGTCCAGAATGTACGCGTCAACACCCTGACCCCATTGTGCGTTGCGGTTGAATTCGTGAGAAGAGGCCTCCGACGCGCTCTCGACTGTCGTCCTGACCAGTCCCCAGTATCCGCCGACGACTTCCGTCTTCTCGTTGCACGGCAGGAAGCTCTGCGTGGCTCTCGCGATGCCGTTGTATTCGATCAACTTGACCAGGTGGTCCAGCTGAGACATCTCCTGCAGTCCTGCGGCACCAAGCTTGGCAGTCATGGCACGGAACTTGCCGATCTTGTGCTTCTTACCTCCGAAACGAGCGACAAGAGCATCGTGCTCGGTATCAGTGATGTTGCTTCTCAACGACATGATGTATGAACCTTCAACGTACTCGTTGGGCTTCGGTGCAATGGTAACACCGACAGCCGAACCGACCAACAGCAACAATCCGAACGCGCGGAACATGATTGTATGTGTTTCCTTTTTGTAGAGTGTAAGTTCGCTTAGAGATCCGGGTTTTCAAAGCCTCCAGGTGACCCTTGTCATAAAATTCAGGGTATCGTACACTGTTGTGCGTGTCGTATGCACTAGTATGGACTAGTAGTAAGTACACAGCTTGATCTAATCAGGGTATCGTATACTGTTGTGCGTATCGTATGCACTAGTATGGACCAGTAGTAAGTACACGGCTTGATCTAATCAGGGTATCGTATACTGTTGTGCGTGTCGTGTGCACTAGTATGGACTAGTAGTAAGTACACAGCTTGATCTAATCAAGATGGTATTTCATGCCGGCATCGAAAGAGGATTGATACGGAGTCGATCTGGCGCCCTTGAGCGGATTGATCCCGGACAAACGCAAGACGCAGCTCCTTAAGAACAGAGGTCGTCCACGGTTCAGAAAGCCTCACGAAACCCCCTTGGGTCAGACTCAAGAGATGGACGTTTCAATGGTTCACATGAGCGAAACTGGTGGGTCGGCGCCCGGCATTGTGAGCGTTGTTCCTTCGAAGCACTGCGTTGTCATTGATGGTCCCGTGCCGGGTGCGCCAACGCTGTAAACTTCAAGCCGGATGATCTGGAAGTCAGGTGGGGTCGAGCAACGAAACGAACAAGGTCGCACAAGTGCGGGAGCGGGAATAAGTCAGGAAAAAGACGCAGCTTGTTGCGTATGACGCTCTTCAAGGGGCACGGGATGTAGAAATTCTCACGTCAGGCGTTGTGCTGAACGGACTGATCCCGGACAAACCCAAGACGCAGGTGAGTTCCGTATGAACAGGGGTCGTCCACGGTTCAGGAAGCCTCACGAGGAAACCCTGGGTCAAACTCAAGAGATGCCGTTGTATTCGATCAACTTGACCGGGTGGTCCAGCTGAGACATCTCCTGCAGTCCTGCGGCACCAAGCGTGGCAGTCATGGCACGGAACTTGCCGATCTAGCATCGTGCTCGGTGTCAGTGATGTTGCTCCTCAACGACATGATGTATGAACCTTCAACGTACTCGATGGACGTTCAATGAGATACACGGCGCGAGAGAAACTGGTGGGTGCGCGCCCGGCATTGTGGGCGTTGTTCCTTCCGAAGCACCGCACTGCTCCCCTCGGCGGTCGTGCGGGGCGCTGAAGCTGTTATCCCCGAGCCGAAGGATGATCTGGAAGCCAGCGACGTGCGACAGTGGCGACCATATCCACGAGCACCACCGCCCCAAGCGGCGCAAGGAAAGTGAAGTATGACAAGATAAAACGGTGGTGTCCCCTGAGTAATCTCAGGGCCGCCCACGTGATAAAGCCGATAACCAGCGGCTGCCACCCCGTGACACCTTTTGTGTGTAGCATAAACTACTGTGTAGAAAGAGTAGTGTTGGCACTTTTCTGTTAAGTTCCCTCATAGCTCACCGGGGAAAGGGCAATCCAGTGAAACTGGGTATGTTGCCGTTTCAGGTTGGGGGGTTTGGGTTTTGGGGGGAAGTAGTTGTAAGGGACTGAAGAACGAGAGCAGATGAAACCAGCCCGGTGCGACAAGAGGTCGAAAACCAAGCGGAAACCTTTGGGGAAGGGGTCAAGCTAAGAGCTTCTTCCGAAGAGAGCGTCCAAAACTTCTCAAATATAGCTCCACCGAGCCTACCCGTGTATGGGCGATTCTGGGGGTGACCCCAAACAGCGTGTTTATCCTCCCGATGTGTATCGGAAGCTTTTTCTAGTTCTGCGTAGCAGGCTTTTCGTTTTTCGGGTCTGCATGGCGTTGTCCAGCGTGAGCGGTGTTGTGGACCTGCGGGTCGGAGGTTCGGTTCCCGAGATTGGCATTTTTTTTTTTTTTTGCAGAATTATGACCAGGGGATTATATAGCCTTTCCTCCTCTGTAGAAAAGTCCTTTTCGCCCTCGGGGTCCTGTGCGGGATCCAAAATTAATTAGAATTGGTAGTCAAGAGGCAAGCACTACCATGCCAGCCCAGCCCAACGCAACCCAACCTCAGTGTTTGGTAATAATAGAATCAGACAAAACGGATAGCTGATTTGTAAGAGAGGGGGGTCTGGGGGGCAGCGCCCCCCGGCGCACGGTACGGTACAGCGAAGAATTCCCGCGCCAGTCAACTTCTATATGGAATCCAAATTTAGATAGAATCGGTAGTCAACGTCTGATGCCAAATCCCAAATCTAATTAGAATTTGTAGTCAACGTCCAATTTCCGATCCAAATATAATTAAAATTGGTAGTCAACGTTCTAGTTTGGATCCAAATTTAATTAGAATTGGTGGTCAACGTCTAAGTTCGGAGCCAAAATCAACTAGAATTGGTAGTCAACGTCTAATGTCGGATCCAAATTGAATTGTAGTCAACGTCTAATGTCGGATCCAAATTTAATTATAATTGGTAGTCAACGTCTGATGCCAAATCCAAAAATTTAATTAGAATTGATAGGCAACGTCCAGTTTCGGATCCCAAATTTAATTACAATTGGTAGTCAACGTCTGATGCCGAATCCCAAACTTAATTAGAACTGGTAGTCAACGTCCAATTTCGGATTCCAAATTTAATTAGAATTGGCAGTCAACGTCTGATGTCGTACCCAATTTCAACTAGACTTGGTAGTCAGGTCCAATTTCGGGTTCCAAATTTAATTAGAATTGGTAGTCAACGTCCAATTTCCGATTCTGAATTTAATTAGAATCGCATAACGTCGGATCCCAAATTGAATTAGACTTGGTAGCCAACGTCCAATTTCGGATCTCAAATTCAATTAGAAGTGGTAGTCAACGTCTATTGTCGGATCCAAATTTAATTGTAGCCAACGTCTAATGTCGGATCCAAATTTAATTATAATTGGTAGTCAACGTCTGATGCCAAATCCAAAATTTAATTAGAATTGATAGGCAACGTCCAGTTTCGGCTCCCAAATTTAATTAGACTTGGTAGTCAACGTCCAATTTCGGATCTCAAATTCAATTAGAAGTGGTAGTCAACGTCTATTGTCGGATCCAAATTTAATTAGAATTGCTAGTCAACGTCTAACGTCGGATCGAAATTCCATTAGACTCGGTAGTCAACGTCTCGCCACCCACCACCCTTTGGCCCTCCCGCCCCTGGCCCCTCTTCCCCCGCCTCCTTTTTACTCATCCTGCCCCCATGGCTTCGCCATGGCTTCGCCCCTTGGCCCTCCTGCCTCGGCTCCCCCCTTTATCACCCCTGCCTTGGCTCACCCCTTGCCGCTGATCCCGGTTGGTAGTGACCCGGCTATGTAGGATGGAAACGTTGGAAACGTTTCCGTTTCCGTTTCCGTTTCCGTTTCCTTCTTTTTGGCGGTGGATGGAAACGCCGTTTCTTTTCAAAAGAAACGGCTGGTATGCCACTAGTATACTGGCTGAAGGTCCGACCGGAAATGTGTGTCGAACGGCGGACCCCGCACCCCGGTTGAGGAGGGCGCCACTTCGATAATGCTGGATCACGAGCTGGCAGTTGGGCGGCTAGCCTCGATGGCCTATTCGCACGGTGGTGCTCGTGCTGTGCACCGGAGGTGCACCGCGCCCTTGGATGCCATGCCGACCAAGCGTGTTGACTATAGTGTCGTAGAATTGTCCTCAAAGGAGCCGCATCGTGATAATTCGCCTCAGCGTGCTCGCCCAAGTCCCCACCGAGGTCCAATCTACTAACCAGGCTTGCCAACAGAGTGTCGTCCCGCGCATCAGCCGCGTGGCTCCACGTCACCAACGGATGCTCGGACGTCACGAGGCATACACAGGACACTTGGTTATCACCCGTTGTCTGCGTTCAACCCGGAGAATCACCCCTCCATCCTCCTCTTCTTCGCAGTCGGCACGTGCATCGCTGCCGTGGCCCTGTGTTGCAAAGCCGTGTCCGGGGACACACACCCCCACAAGTAGCGCCTCAGCGCCTCTTTCGACCTGCGTCGAGACACCGCATACGCGTATGCAGCCGTATGCAGCCACCATAGCCCTAGCCTAGGCTAGGGGGCGGGGGAGATTCTGCCAACGACTCCGCAATCTGGCCGCTTAGGGCCACCCCTGGAGGGGCGGTTGCCTTGCGCTGCGGCGCGCTGCCCGTTCCCTCGCAGTGTTGCGAGTCAGTTCGCGGCAGGTGATCGAGCGAGAGATATGGAAACGAGCCGGCGACAAGAGGGCGAAACCAAGAGACGGAAAAAGCAGCAGGGAACCGGATGAAAACGGAGGGTGTCGGCATGCTGTCTGGACCAGCTCTGGCCGGACCAGAAAAGAATGCCCAGGATCAGTACTATCAGCTAAAAGTCAGTTACTACATGTGTCGTTCGAGCTAGAAGTGGCTGGGGTGTCAAACCAAAAAGAATGTCCAGGATCAGTACGATCAGTTTTACATGTGTCGTTCGAGCCAGAAGTGGCCGGGGTGCCTTGGGGGCCGGAATCCCACGACGCCTTATACACAGCACGGCTACAACAGCCCTGCTTAGGTGTGCACTCAGCCAGCACAGGGCCCCAACCGATGGAGCGAATGAAAGAAAATCGTGCAGCTTCTTCACTTCAGTGGACGGTGCGGTTTGGCCGTCCTTCACTGTCACTGCAAAATCGATATTCGAGACGGACGGCTGCTCAATAGAACACGATAGAAGCATATGGGGCAAGGGGGGGCGAACGGGGCGGGAAGACTCAAACAGGAGCGGAGAGCGGAAATGAGATAAAGAGACGCTGTCGGTGTTTGCGCCTCTGTTCGGAATGTGCTCGCTTAGCATCCGAGATGGAGCATGCGGTCCGGCGAGCCGGCACCGATGTTCTGAATTTCGACAGCCATCGAGTTGTCGATGATGGCTTGCTTGGCAGCCGCAGGGGTGGCGGTGGGGTTGGTCGTCAGGTACGCAGCAAGCACTCCAGCAACGTGGGGGCATGCCATCGACGTACCAGAGAGCGTCGTGTATCCACCGTTGATGTCACACGACAGAATCAACGTGCCCGGAGCGAACACATCCACGCAGGTGCCGTAGTTCGAGAACGGCGAACGGACGTCGTGCGTCTGGAATCTGGTCCATTCCGTCGATCCGACAGTCGTGATGTCAGACGCTGCCGCAGGCGTGAAGGCGCAAGCATCGGCGTTGCTGTTGCCGGCGGCAGCCACCATGTGCACACCTGCGGCTTGAGCTGCGTTTGCAGCATTGATGACCGCTTGGTGGATCCCGTCACCACCAAGCGACATGCTCGCAACCGAAGGTCTGCGCGTCAAGTCCTTCTGCTGAACCACCCAGTCCATACCCTCGATGATGCCTTCGTAGGTACCGGATCCGAAGTCGCTGAGAACCTTGACTGCGATGAGCTTGGTGCTCTTGGCAATGCCGGACAGAGTACCGCCGACAGTACCAGCGCAGTGAGTTCCGTGTCCGTTCAAGTCGTCGGTGCCATCAGTACCCACGAAGTTCGCGCCTGATTCACAGCGACCAGCCAAGTCTGGGTGTGTGCACTGAATACCAGTGTCCAGAATGTAAACATCGACACCCTGGCCCCATTGCTTGTCGTGATTGAATTCGTGAGAAGAGGCCTCCGACGCGCTCTCAACTGTCGTCCTGACCAGTCCCCAGTATCCTCCGACGACTTCCGTCTTCTCGCAGTTCGTCTGCGCGGTTCTCACGATGCCGTTGTATTCGATCAACTCGACCATGTGGTCCAGCTGAGACATCTCCTGCAGTCCTGCGGCACCAAGCTTGGCTGACATGGCACGGAACTTGCCGATCTTGTGCTTCTTGCCTCCAAAACGAGCGACGAGAGCATCGTGCTCAGCATCAGTGATGTTGCTCCTCAACGACATGATGTACGAACCTTCAACGTACTCGCTGGGCTTCGGTGCAACAGTAACACCGACAGCCGAACCGACCAACAGCAACAATCCGAACGCGCGGAACATTTTGTGTTACGTTAGATATTCGTTGATATGTAGTGAAGCGAATTGTGGCATTTTTTGAGATGAACAGATTTGCACGAGCCTGCACTGCCAAGGTCTTGCGAGAGCTGGCAGAATCCACGATTGCCTCCTTTGTGGCAGCGTGAGCCTTCTTATCGCATGTTCTTCACGCAGCGTGAGCCTTCTTCTTTGACGGCAGTAAGGGTTGACGGCTGAGAATTATAGCCTGAGAGGCCTTATGCGAGAGGCCTTATGCGGTTGAAGGTACAGGCTGGCGCAAGAACATGGAAGTTCAAAAGTATCCGATCCTTCAAGACACCCGAAAGGCTCGAAAACTCGTTTACGACCGTACGGAGAAGCTGGCGGCATGTGCTGGTCATACCGAGAACTCCTTGTGATATCTACCGCCGACGCCGCAAGGGCCAGCATCCCCGCCCGGCGAACGCCACCCAATGCAACGCAGTCCCCGGCTGCGTCCACCCGGCGTGCGAACCGACGCAAACGCGAAGGAATCATCCGACGATGGCTCCGGCCGGGAGGCAACAACGACACCCACTCGTAGGCCGCCCCCGCGGCGGCGCAACAAACGCGTTCTGCTGTGACGTAGGCGCGGAGTGTGCATAGTGCGTTGTTCAGGGTAGTCGAAGGCCTGACAATCACACTAATGCAACAAATTTACGCGAACGGTGGGTGGTGACCCCTCCGAACAGCCTCCCTGGCCCTGGCCCACGCCTGATGCCGCAACCCCTTCGCCTGGGCGGCGGCGCTTTGGCATGAGCCAGGAACCTCAAGGGGAGCAGCGCGAGAGGCATCATCCACGCTCCAAAGGCCCACACACTAATGCAACAAATGTACAACTCTTTGTGATAAGTACAAGTACCACTGACTAGTGATAAGTACAACTGCCACTGACTAAAGCGAATCGGAACAGACGAAAGAAGCCAACGAGGTATGCCGTCCAACATGAAAAAGGACGGGGGATAGAAAGACCTGAGAACAAAAAGAAAAAACTCTGAGTAAAGTTTTTCTTTTATATTTTCCGAGAAGGCTTTCCAATGACCCACTTCCGGGTGTACAGCGATACTCCCCCTGGTATCGATCAATTGTGCGTTTCAAATCCTACGGGGGACAGCTGTGCGTTTCTGGGGCAGGTCCGTTGTTTTTAGAGTCTCCCGTTGACCACTATTGTTGTTGTAGTGTGTCCACTCACACATCTCTAAGGTGAGGTTTCCCTATCGTTATCGCATAACTCTCCTGAGTTTGACCCAGAGGTTCCCAGCAGCTTTCCTGCACCCGTGGATCTGTTGAAGCATCAAGATGCCGATTCTGCGAATAAAGAAGGTCTACGTAACCCGTGGTCATACGGAATTGCCGACCACCTGACGTATTCGAGGAGCGGCCCAAGCAGGATATACCGCTGTTGTCTTTAGATTTTGCTCACTCTTATGTTGGCAGCGTGCATAGTTTTTGCATACTCTCTTATGTTGGCAAAATCACAGGCAGGTGTGCGTTTGTCCCACGAAGCAAACCAAGCGGCACTACGCATCAGAACTGGATCGCAAAGTAAGCGCACATCTCTGTGCATCGCAAAGCTAGTGGTCAAGACGAACGACGTCCACTATTTGTTTTCGGCTTTCATCTGCTGGATCATCGATGTCAGCTCCGCGATCTTTGCCTCAAGCGCAGCAACAGATGAGGCATTTCTGTTCTGATGACTCTGTGCGTGGAGGTGAGAATTGGTGGTAGGTCAGTGTCTTGCTGGTATGTGAGAGAGAGACGAGTTGGGAAGACAATCTCTCCGGGGTGTTCCCGGTTTTCTCACTGCTCTTCATACTGTTGTCGGGGGGTCGCTCCGGGTGCACGCTGCTAATCGCGGCTCTGCTACGGTGGGTGCAAAAACCTTAGCAACGTATTGGCAGAACCCTGCCGCTCGTGCATAGTGTCCAGCTCCCAAAGTAGGGTATGAACCCTTGAGGTACTGGCCCTGTGTTTTTCACCGCTGTGTTGTGCGCACCTCGTTCTTCGTCTCGGGGTTCGCTCTTGAATGCAGACCATTCGAAAAGTTGTTGGAGATCATCAGTGGGTCCTTCGGATGGGAAATTTCAATCCTGTTGGGTGAGCGGGAGAAAACTTAGTTCAATGCGGATCACTCATTCCCACGAGAAACTGCTGCCAAGCCGGTCTCCAGCCCGGCGCCAACACCAGTTTGCGGAAAAAGGCAACTAAAAGCAGAAGAACGACAAACCTCCATCTGCGCAACGGTCTTCTCGTACTCCGTCTCGTATTGCGCGTTCAACGCTTCCGCGTGCTTGCGCAGGATTTGCTGTTGCTTCAGATAAGTCTCGCGCTCCTCGGCGGATAGATTCTTATCCGTTTCGAGCCACGACATGTCGTCATCTTTGGCGGCCTGTAATACGAGGTTTTCCTAACCGGAAGCAACAATTTGTCTTCGAATCGTGAACTGCTGAGCCGCGGCTCTTGACCGTTCAGTCCCCGGGGGGAAATGGAGACTTTAAAACCCCGGATCGCGAAGGAAACTTACGCTCGAAAATGGTGGTTCACGTTGCATCTTGCTCTGGTTTTTCTATCCTTCTGAGGGATTCCTAGCTTCCTGGAGCAGCTCACCGGTGTATCCCGACGAGATTTTTGGATAAGCACCTGCTTTGTAGGAATTGCTTGAGGAGGCTGCCCAGCTGCAAAAGATCAAAGGAGGTACATGTGCTGTAGCCCACACGAAACACAGGTGAATCTGGGTTCAGTGGCGGGCGTAAGCGTTCAACAAAAAAAGACCCACTTCGTAGTTGGATTGTTTCTCCCCCTCTGGCCTCCTTCGAAGTAAGCACAAGGCAGCCCCTCGAGTATTTTTCGGCGAGAATGCAATGTAAAGGGACGGGTCGAATAGTAACACCCGTGTTATTATCAGTATTGTTCGATTCGTCAAATATTAACCCAACTCCGACCAAGCACCTACAGGTTAATTTCCACTTTTTCCTATTTTTCATTTTTATAGAGTGCCTTCGCTCTTTTGGGCATTCTGGGGCTGGAATTTTGCGATTTCGAAGCATATCTTTCCATTGCCGCCCTTGGAAGGCGAAATTTTGACATGATGTTGCACTAGTCTGTCATCGTCTTCTCGCTTATGACCGTCTCTAATTCGTCGACAACGTTTCACCGCAACCTTGACAATCTTTTGTTTTCTCGCGTGGTTTAGATTTCCTTCCTAGGTTGGGCTTGAGCAAAAGAGAAGAAGAAAGGCGGCAGACGTCATTTTGCGTGCGTTCCGGGGGTAGGGGGTTGGAGTGATGGCGAGATAACGGGCAAGACGCAGGAAATTGAGGTACGGGGCAGGTGGGCAGTTCACGCAACTACTGGCCACTGCAGTCACTTTCATCAGTAGACTCGGTATACGTCAGACGCACTCCTTTGAGTGTGGGAGGGCGCCCCTGCTTGCAAGGGCGGCCGCCTCGTTTCTTCAAGCGCTGGGTCCCAGGAGTTTCCGGCTCGTAGTAATGGTGGTTCTTGAGGGTGTGAAACCGGGTAAAACACGGAGCGGGACACAGAGCCACGCCACATGTTTTGCAGACATATTTCGTCTTGACCAAACGAACATGGCATTTGCACGCAACGCGGGTGTCTGTTTCCAGAATGGCATGGAACTTGCCATCCAGGCGCGACGGGTGGTCGCTAGCCCGAGGTGTGCGCGTTCCGGGGCTGAAGTCCTCAGTACTGCGGTTGTCAGCAAGTAACCCGCGGATGAGCTCTTTTCTGAAGTCCTTGAAGGGTAAGGACCCGCGATTCTTACCAAGACGCTTGTACAAGATAAAACTGTTCAACGCAGACACTTCGAGCAAATAAAAGAAGACTTTCATATACCATCGTTTGCCCTGCATGAATCGTGTCGCCCGGGCAAGGTACTGGTCGCAGCGATCTACCCCCCCCATGTGTTTGTTGTAAGCAACCACGATGTCTGGCTTACTGACCTTCAACCGCTTTCCCCCCTTGCAGCGACGCTCAAGCTCGGTCATTGTTGTTCCAATGGGGAGTGTTGACAACATGCGGACTTCACGCTTGTCAACCCACTCCAAGAACGTGATCGGCGAACTTTGGCGATACTGGCAATGGCCGCGTTTCGGGGCCGCAGCCTTATCCGCTTGGGATGGGCGGCCGCGCTTCTTTTGGGACTTGCTAAAAAGTGGGATCCCGTTCCGATTTTTGCGGACAGTTCCGGCCGCGTGGAATCCCAAGGTGTATAATTTTAGCATGAGGGGAATGCTTGTGTAGTAGTTGTCCATGTACATGTGCCTTCCTGAGTATGCATACAGAGCCGCAGCTGCAAGAAGTTCACGCTCACCAACGTTCACGGGGCCAGGGTTAGTATCCGTGTCAATCTTACCGGTATACACTGACGATACCAATGTGTAACCAGTCTGTGACTCAGCCAGAACAAAACACTTCAAACCGAATCGATGCCGTTTCATGGGCATGTATTGCTTGAAGCTGACACGACCTTTGTACTTGATGATCGACTCATCAAAGCTAAGTTAGCATAGACATCCCGCCATTGGAGAGACACAAGCTGGAAAATATCTCTTATCTTGATGAGTCGGTCCGGGTGTTCCTTCTTTCCACTGAGGGGGTCTGTGAAGTGCAGCGTCCTGTGAATATCGTGCCACCTTTTCCTGGACATGGTTTCAGAAAAAAACGCGCATTGTTCGATAGGGTCCACGGACCAGTACGAGTAGAGATCCTGTTTCACGGACAACCCCATCGCGTATGTGACAGCACACCAGCGAAGAAATTCCGCAATATCGGGTGCTTCGTACGAGATACCCTCTTTCCCTGCAGCATACACACTCATGTGCCCAATGATCTGGGTGACCACCAGGTCGGTGAACATGCATCTGAAGATGTCAGTGGGGGAGGAATCCTCATCAAGGTCGTAGGACGGATTCGGTCCGGTCTTCTTGGCGTTGAAAGGGAATTCGAGGTTGGGCTCGACTTTGCTGCTCCACGACAAGGACTTGATCGCTGCACCTGCTGCCTTGACCGCAGCGCTCTCAGTATTCGGTGGGCGGCCTCGCGGTGCTGGGTTTGCGGGGGGCTTCTGTGCCGGTCCTTTTCGTGGTCGGCCGGGGCGCTTCGGTGCAGGCTTTGCGGAGGGCTTCGGCGCCTGTTCTTTTGGTGGCCGGCCGGGGCGCTTCGGTGCAGGCTTTGCGGAGGACTTCGGCGCCTGTTCTTTTGGTGGCTCGCCAAAAAAAATGTTCATAAAGTGGCCGAGATCACCGCTCTGAACCCGCGGGTTGGCCAGGAACACGACGTTGGCCGGGTGGGGTCGGTCTTCGCCTCGCTCGACTGAGCCGGTTCCTCTCAGCACGGCCCAGTTGTACAGCGCTGTGTACACTGTCTCCGGATTGGGCTGGAATCCGATACCGTGTTGGAGGCAGAAGCTCGATACCTGATAAGTGTCCAGCTCCGGTAAGCGTGCCACACTCCTGCAACGCACGTCGAAATGTTCGCGGGCGAAGCTGAGAATGTTCAATGCCGATGGCATCGCAAAACTTCCCTCCATCGCTCGCATGAGTGCGATGTACCCGCACTCCACCCCGCTCTGCTCGTCACGCAGCTGCAGTGTCACACCCCGGATACCGCCGAACTCACGTCGCGACCGTTGCCTGTCCCAGTTCCCGCAAGAGTCGACCACTGTCACCCGCCCAAGCGCGGTGGCGTCGAGATGATGCACTTGTTCGCGCACTGTCCTTCCCGACCTGTTGTTGTCGTCATCGTCATCCTCTTCCTCTTCTTCATCCTCTTCTTCTTCCTCGTCCTCTTCCTCTTCCACCTCTTCTGCTTCCTCGTTGTCCTCTTCTTCTGTCGACCCCACACTCTCCATATCCGTGGCCGCCCGCTTCCTTCCAGACATTTTGTACTTTTCACTGCCCAAGTTCCTGGATTGTTTCGACTGTTGATGACAAGGCATTGAAAAAGCCGGTTTTCCGGGGGTTTCCCCAATCTCGCCACTTGGTTTCAATCGTCATTGCTGACGAATTTTTGACATTCGAGGGCGGCAATGAAAAGATTTGCTCGAAATGGGTGAATTCCATATTTTTGGGAATTTTTGGCGCCTCCTGAGCACCCCTACAGAAAAATTTAGATTAAACCGGACATATATGTCCGGTTGGTCGGAGTTGGGTTAAAAGATTATTTGGGAGGCATGATGTGTCGAACAGTAAGCAGGATCCAAATAGTCGTAGTAGTAGTTTGAACTTGATATACAGCAACAATCTGACGATAGACTGCGTATAGTAGGGTTAAGGTTATGTGTCGTTCTAATCCGGGAAGTCAGGGAGAAGAACGGAGCAATATTTACAAACGACACAAGTGACTTACGGTAGCCACTTGAGCGGCGCCAATCCGAGCGCACACAGCAGCAGTGACGCGTCGGCAGTATTTGCACTTCAGGATGGGGCTGTCATGAGCGTCGACGGCTAGCGAGTGTCGGCAGAGGGTGCAGTGGTCGGAGCAAGCTTGAACGTGGCAGGTGCTGAACAAATGAGTTGGTCCATGTATTTGAGCGCGTTCACCTTCTGCATGCGTAGTTGGGTCCAAAAGAGGTAGTACTCCCTCCTTTTACAAAAGAAATATACTGGTGCTGCCGGCTGAAACATACTTGTTGAAAGCACCGTCGAGACAGCTGGGTCAGCGGCACAGTGCATAAGCGAACGGCTCGCAGCATTTTATTTGTGTTTCCGACGACAGCAAGTGTCAGACTAGTCCACCCGAAGGCAGTTGCTTTCTTTGGGCCGGTTTTCTCTACCGGCGGATGTTGTTCGGGTCAGCGATGTTTTTGATATGCGGTGCGCGCAGCAGTTGGGTGGAAAACATGCCGAAGGTGCACGACGAATCGGCCAGCATAAAGCTTTCGGTTGTTCGCCGGCAACGCAAGAAAGAGCGGCGGGTAAAAAAAAAAAAAAACCGATGCACAACGATCAACGTTCACTTGCAGGCAGCCTCCAAAAGTACCGGGAAAGCAGTTTCTTTAGCAGGCCCTATTATCAGGCCAAGGCTTTGCATTTCCCGTTAACATGGCGCAGCTGAGTGTATCCCTCTTGGGGTCTGCGCGTTGAGGCGTACCCGCTTCCGTTTCTCGTGTGCGAGTTGTAAGACCAGCGCTGATGCGTGAATCCCCAATGTGGTGTGACTTCATCGACCGCCCCACTCGACGCACATGAGTCAGCAGAACGAAAAACAAACGGAATCAACTACGAGTTGAGGCTCCCTGCCAAGGCGGGAGACTAAAGGAACTCAGTTGTATGGAAAAACGGCATCGTATGGCAAAGGAATCGACGAAGGTGGGCTCGCCTCGTTTCGACGTAGACTCAGTGACACTAAAACGAGGTGATGCTCCTCGAGAACCGGAGGAGGTGCACCAGCCAGTAGTACATGTCATGTACTCGTAGTGGAAGTAGACCCCTTTGTCCATTGGGGCCATCCTGGACACCGTGCTGATGCTAAGCCGTGTCAGCTCCAGCTGACACTCCATAGCTGCATGCGGAGCATCACCTCTACAAATATGCTGGTTCACCTGGGTTCTGTGGTGGGAACGGGAACGGGTAGGCCGTTCAATAGACGCGCACTCTCTCTGCCTCCCAGGACGGCGGCTGGTAAGTGAACTTGATTTCAGTTTATTTTCAGATGTTCACCCCCTTGGACTTCGGCTGCTCGAACAAACTGGTGCGCATGCCACGCCCGGATTTATTCTTGCTCATAGGGCCCTCCAGCCCTCAAACTCGCCTTTTGACTCGCCCTCAGGGCCAAGGTGGCACGTCAGTCGAAGAGCGCACTCTCCCTCGGTTTCGACGTGTTTGCCGATGGTGCGGTGCTCAAGATGCCCTTTTTTAGGACCTCGCCCAACTGACCCAGCCACTTCCCTGACTTTTTCCCCCCCAGGGGTTTCATTTGACATAAAGCGAACACATGTTTCTCCACCATAAACGGGGGGTATTCATCCGCGGCGGGGGGTGTTGCAGAATTTTGTGGTCAAACCCACGCCCGCAGGGGTCGTAAAGAAGCACAAAAGTTTGACCCTGCAGACGGGCGAGTGGAGGGCGAGAGAAGGCGAGTGCCGGGGTGAGTCGCGACTCGGCCAATATAAATAGGGGTTGCCGAGACTCTTGATTTTTGAGGGGAAGACATTGTTCCTCCCCAGCCGCGAGCACGCGCCCACGCGAGGGTCAGTGCCTCCTGTGGTAGTCGTACACGGTGGAGCCCAGCTAGCTGGAGCTAAAGCTGGAGCTGAAGCTGGAGCTAAAGCTGGAGCTGAAGCTGGAGCTAAAGCTGGAGCTGAAGCTGGAGCTGAAGCTGGAGCTGAAGCTGGAGCTGAAGCTGGAGCTAAAGCTGGAGCTGAAGCTGGAGCTGAAGCTGGAGCTGAAGCTGGAGCTAAAGCTGGAGCTAAAAGCTGGAGCTGAAGCTGGAGCTGAAGCTGGAGCTGAAGCTGGAGCTGAAGCTGGAGCTAAAGCTGGAGCTAAAAGCTGGAGCTGAAGCTGGAGCTGAAGCTGGAGCTGAAGCTGGAGCTGAAGCTGGAGCTAAAGCTGGAGCTAAAGCTGGAGCTGAAGCTGGAGCTAAAAGCTGGAGCTGAAGCTGGAGCTAAAAGCTGGAGCTAAAAGCTGGAGCTGAAGCTGGAGCTAAAGCTGGAGCTAAAAGCTGGAGCTAAAAGCTGGAGCTAAAGCTGGAGCTAAAAGCTGGAGCTAAAGCTGGAGCTAAAAGCTGGAGCTGAAGCTGGAGCTAAAAGCTGGAGCTAAAAGCTGGAGCTAAAAGCTGGAGCTGAAGCTGGAGCTAAAGCTGGAGCTAAAGCTGGAGCTAAAAGCTGGAGCTAAAAGCTGGAGCTAAAGCTGGAGCTAAAGCTGGAGCTAAAAGCTGGAGCTAAAGCTGGAGCTAAAAGCTGGAGCTGAAGCTGGAGCTAAAAGCTGGAGCTAAAAGCTGGAGCTGAAGCTGGAGCTAAAGCTGGAGCTAAAAGCTGGAGCTAAAAGCTGGAGCTAAAGCTGGAGCTAAAAGCTGGAGCTAAAGCTGGAGCTAAAAGCTGGAGCTAAAAGCTGGAGCTAAAAGCTGGAGCTAAAAGCTGGAGCTAAAGCTGGAGCTAAAAGCTGGAGCTAAAGCTGGAGCTAAAGCTGGAGCTAAAAGCTGGAGCTAAAGCTGGAGCTAAAGCTGGAGCTAAAGCTGGAGCTAAAGCTGGAGCTAAAGCTGGAGCTAAAGCTGGAGCTGAAGCTAGAGCTGAAGCTGGAGCTAAAGCTGGAGCTAAAGCTGGAGCTAAAGCTGGAGCTAAAGCTGGAGCTAAAGCTGGAGCTAAAGCTGGAGCTAAAAGCTGGAGCTGAAGCTGGAGCTGAAGCTGGAGCTAAAGCTGGAGCTGAAGCTAGAGCTGAAGCTAGAGCTGAAGCTGGAGCTAAAGCTGGAGCTAAAGCTGGAGCTAAAGCTGGAGCTAAAAGCTGGAGCTGAAGCTGGAGCTAAAAGCTGGAGCTAAAAGCTGGAGCTGAAGCTGGAGCTAAAGCTGGAGCTAAAAGCTGGAGCTAAAAGCTGGAGCTAAAGCTGGAGCTAAAGCTGGAGCTAAAAGCTGGAGCTAAAGCTGGAGCTAAAAGCTGGAGCTGAAGCTGGAGCTAAAAGCTGGAGCTAAAAGCTGGAGCTGAAGCTGGAGCTAAAGCTGGAGCTAAAGCTGGAGCTAAAAGCTGGAGCTAAAGCTGGAGCTAAAGCTGGAGCTAAAGCTGGAGCTAAAAGCTGGAGCTAAAAGCTGGAGCTAAAAGCTGGAGCTAAAAGCTGGAGCTAAAAGCTGGAGCTAAAAGCTGGAGCTAAAGCTGGAGCTAAAGCTGGAGCTAAAAGCTGGAGCTAAAGCTGGAGCTAAAGCTGGAGCTAAAGCTGGAGCTAAAGCTGGAGCTAAAGCTGGAGCTAAAGCTGGAGCTGAAGCTAGAGCTGAAGCTGGAGCTAAAGCTGGAGCTAAAGCTGGAGCTAAAGCTGGAGCTAAAGCTGGAGCTAAAGCTGGAGCTAAAGCTGGAGCTAAAAGCTGGAGCTGAAGCTGGAGCTGAAGCTGGAGCTAAAGCTGGAGCTGAAGCTAGAGCTGAAGCTAGAGCTGAAGCTGGAGCTAAAGCTGGAGCTAAAGCTGGAGCTAAAGCTGGAGCTAAAAGCTGGAGCTGAAGCTGGAGCTAAAAGCTGGAGCTAAAAGCTGGAGCTGAAGCTGGAGCTAAAGCTGGAGCTAAAAGCTGGAGCTAAAAGCTGGAGCTAAAGCTGGAGCTAAAGCTGGAGCTAAAAGCTGGAGCTAAAGCTGGAGCTAAAAGCTGGAGCTGAAGCTGGAGCTAAAAGCTGGAGCTAAAAGCTGGAGCTGAAGCTGGAGCTAAAAGCTGGAGCTAAAGCTGGAGCTAAAAGCTGGAGCTGAAGCTGGAGCTAAAAGCTGGAGCTAAAAGCTGGAGCTGAAGCTGGAGCTTAAGCTGGAGCTAAAAGCTGGAGCTAAAGCTGGAGCTAAAGCTGGAGCTAAAAGCTGGAGCTAAAGCTGGAGCTAAAAGCTGGAGCTGAAGCTGGAGCTAAAAGCTGGAGCTAAAAGCTGGAGCTGAAGCTGGAGCTAAAGCTGGAGCTAAAAGCTGGAGCTAAAGCTGGAGCTAAAAGCTGGAGCTAAAGCTGGAGCTAAAAGCTGGAGCTAAAAGCTGGAGCTAAAAGCTGGAGCTAAAAGCTGGAGCTAAAGCTGGAGCTAAAGCTGGAGCTAAAAGCTGGAGCTAAAAGCTGGAGCTGAAGCTGGAGCTGAAGCTGGAGCTAAAGCTGGAGCTGAAGCTAGAGCTAAAGCTGGAGCTAAAGCTGGAGCTAAAGCTGGAGCTAAAGCTGGAGCTAAAAGCTGGAGCTAAAAGCTGGAGCTAAAGCTGGAGCTAAAAGCTGGAGCTAAAGCTGGAGCTAAAAGCTGGAGCTGAAGCTGGAGCTAAAAGCTGGAGCTAAAAGCTGGAGCTAAAAGCTGGAGCTGAAGCTGGAGCTGAAGCTGGAGCTAAAGCTGGAGCTAAAAGCTGGAGCTAAAAGCTGGAGCTAAAGCTGGAGCTAAAGCTGGAGCTAAAAGCTGGAGCTAAAGCTGGAGCTAAAAGCTGGAGCTGAAGCTGGAGCTAAAAGCTGGAGCTAAAAGCTGGAGCTGAAGCTGGAGCTAAAGCTGGAGCTAAAAGCTGGAGCTAAAAGCTGGAGCTAAAGCTGGAGCTAAAAGCTGGAGCTAAAGCTGGAGCTAAAAGCTGGAGCTAAAAGCTGGAGCTAAAAGCTGGAGCTAAAAGCTGGAGCTAAAAGCTGGAGCTAAAAGCTGGAGCTAAAGCTGGAGCTAAAGCTGGAGCTAAAAGCTGGAGCTAAAGCTGGAGCTAAAGCTGGAGCTAAAGCTGGAGCTAAAGCTGGAGCTAAAGCTGGAGCTAAAGCTGGAGCTGAAGCTAGAGCTGAAGCTGGAGCTAAAGCTGGAGCTAAAGCTGGAGCTAAAGCTGGCGCTAAAGCTGGAGCTAAAGCTGGAGCTAAAGCTGGAGCTAAAAGCTGGAGCTGAAGCTGGAGCTGAAGCTGGAGCTAAAGCTGGAGCTGAAGCTAGAGCTGAAGCTAGAGCTGAAGCTGGAGCTAAAGCTGGAGCTAAAGCTGGAGCTAAAGCTGGAGCTAAAAGCTGGAGCTGAAGCTGGAGCTAAAAGCTGGAGCTAAAAGCTGGAGCTGAAGCTGGAGCTAAAGCTGGAGCTAAAAGCTGGAGCTAAAAGCTGGAGCTAAAGCTGGAGCTAAAGCTGGAGCTAAAAGCTGGAGCTAAAGCTGGAGCTAAAAGCTGGAGCTGAAGCTGGAGCTAAAAGCTGGAGCTAAAAGCTGGAGCTGAAGCTGGAGCTAAAAGCTGGAGCTAAAGCTGGAGCTAAAAGCTGGAGCTGAAGCTGGAGCTAAAAGCTGGAGCTAAAAGCTGGAGCTGAAGCTGGAGCTAAAGCTGGAGCTAAAAGCTGGAGCTAAAGCTGGAGCTAAAGCTGGAGCTAAAAGCTGGAGCTAAAGCTGGAGCTAAAAGCTGGAGCTGAAGCTGGAGCTAAAAGCTGGAGCTAAAAGCTGGAGCTGAAGCTGGAGCTAAAGCTGGAGCTAAAAGCTGGAGCTAAAGCTGGAGCTAAAAGCTGGAGCTAAAGCTGGAGCTAAAAGCTGGAGCTAAAAGCTGGAGCTAAAAGCTGGAGCTAAAAGCTGGAGCTAAAGCTGGAGCTAAAGCTGGAGCTAAAAGCTGGAGCTAAAGCTGGAGCTAAAGCTGGAGCTAAAGCTGGAGCTAAAGCTGGAGCTAAAGCTGGAGCTAAAGCTGGAGCTAAAGCTGGAGCTAAAGCTGGAGCTGAAGCTAGAGCTGAAGCTGGAGCTAAAGCTGGAGCTAAAGCTGGAGCTAAAGCTGGAGCTAAAGCTGGAGCTAAAGCTGGAGCTAAAGCTGGAGCTAAAGCTGGAGCTAAAGCTGGAGCTAAAGCTGGAGCTAAAAGCTGGAGCTGAAGCTGGAGCTGAAGCAGGAGCTGAAGCTGGAGCTAAAGCTGGAGCTGAAGCTGGAGCTGAAGCTGGAGCTAAAGCTGGAGCTGAAGCTAGAGCTGAAGCAGGAGCTAAAGCTGGAGCTAAAGCTGGAGCTAAAGCTGGAGCTAAAGCTGGAGCTAAAGCTGGAGCTAAAGCTGGAGCTAAAGCTGGAGCTGAAGCTAGAGCTGAAGCTGGAGCTAAAGCTGGAGCTAAAGCTGGCGCTAAAGCTGGAGCTAAAGCTGGAGCTAAAGCTGGAGCTAAAAGCTGGAGCTGAAGCTGGAGCTGAAGCTGGAGCTGAAGCTGGAGCTAAAGCTGGAGCTGAAGCTAGAGCTAAAGCTGGAGCTAAAGCTGGAGCTGAAGCTAGAGCTGAAGCTGGAGCTAAAGCTGGAGCTAAAGCTGGAGCTGAAGCTAGAGCTAAAGCTGGAGCTAAAAGCTGGAGCTAAAAGCTGGAGCTAAAGCTGGAGCTAAAGCTGGAGCTAAAGCTGGAGCTAAAAGCTGGAGCTAAAGTTGGAGTTAAAACGCGGGTGGCACACCCGCTTCTCGGGTGCAACCAGAAGGATGGGTGAGATGGTGAAGCAAACCTCGATCAGCGTCAAGACATCCATCAGAGGTGGTTTAAAAAAGAACAAGAAAACAAGAGAACAAGTATGGCTGTTTTTGGATGCGCGCGGACCGTATCCTGTCGTGAGGTTGGAGTCTTGGATTTGATGTCCAGGCAAACTAGAGGCTGGCACCAATTGTTTCTTCGGATGAAAGACTTTACATTTAGGAAGAGAGTTGAAGTATGGCTAAACGGAGTGCAGGACTCCGCAAGCGAGGAATGAGCCCATAAGAGACTAGAGCCGGACACCGCTGACACGGGACCGGTCGCAAGACCGGACAGCTTTTGAGTGTGAGTGTTGAGCGCTTGAGAATCCGGGGTTTGAAAGTCTCCAGGTTACCATTGCCGAAAGAGTTCGTTTGTAGCAAGTCCGAGAACGGTTCTGCGGTCAAAATGAGCAGAATAGTTGAGTCGCAGGCTCTCGACAGAGCGGGTTGAGAAGGGTGCCTTGTATTATTCGCTTTTTCTCACGAAGATTCTCTGACTCCCGTCTTCTTGTTGCGTTAGTGGGGAGGCATTTGCATGCAAATGAGTGCCACACTACTGACTCCCGCAATCATCAGCACTGCCCTGCGAGGATTTGCATACGTTGAACTCCTTCGTTTTGTTTGTGCGTGCGCGGTTGATCAGCTTAGGAATTTTAGCCACCCACACAACACGTTGCCTACCCCCACAGAACCCCAGGTAAATCTGGGTCCGATGCCGGGCGTAAGCGTTCGACAAAAAAAGAAGACGCGTTTGTACCGTCGAAATACGCACCGTGTGGGGGGGGCGGATCTTCTTTTCCAAGAAAAGCGTGTGCGCAAAAAGTACCCATCCGGGCGCTGGGGAAGAGGGAAAAAGGAGTCGAGCACTCGTCGTGCGAGCGACCAACCAACCAAGTCGTCGACGTACACATGCGCATCTGCTTCCGCCGGGGGGCTCACAGGTGTATACGATGAAATAGGAGCACGCTTAGCAGCGATCCATGCAAGACCCCGCGGTTGAGGCTAACAGGCGCCGTGAAACCTGAAGACGCCGTGACTCCGCATCCGTTTCATTCACCCATCTTCTGTTGTTGCTGGAGTTACCCCGTGTGCGGAGTTGCTTCCTTCTATAAGTATCCCACTGGCTGCCACGGTACCGGCCCAGACGAGACTGTTTCGTGTTCTAAGATGCCAGAACTTGTAAGTCTTTCGGCTGACCGTTGAGGCGGGAAACTTTAGTTGATGACTTGATTATTAGACTTTAATAATTTTTTGGCATTCTATTTTGTTTGCCGGCGACAGTATCTTGAAGTTCCGGGTTTGCTTGGCCGTGAGAATAGTTGCGTGCTGGGCTCTTGGAAGTTGGAGAAAACTGAAACTGAACATTTTGCTTTTATACTCTTCGCTCTCTCTCAAAGGTGAGGTGAATATTCTAACAACGCGATGTTTTTTTTGATTTTGTGCAGCGACTGCCTCTGCGCAATCGGCTCAGTGGGAAAAGATTGTCTGTGCTGCTGCGTTCTGACGTGGTTCTCCCGACGAATCGTTACACTAGGTTTGTCGCCCAGGCTACACCAACACTGGCCTGCTAGACATGCGCTCGAGAACCGATAACCGGACTACTTAAAGTGAAGAGACTCTCTTCAATAATACACTGCTCTCCCGACGAACACGCACTGCCTCGATACACTAGGTTTGTTCCTTCTACACCAACACTACATGCGCTCGAGAACCGAGAACCGGACTACTTAAAGCGAAGAGACTCCCTTCAATAATCC
Source organism: Diplonema papillatum (assembly GCA_030068145.1). NCBI lineage: Eukaryota > Euglenozoa > Diplonemea > Diplonemida > Diplonemidae > Diplonema > Diplonema papillatum. The sequence goes on from JAPJBO010000695.1 coordinate 22,657, forward strand.
ACTACGGTCCCCATCATCCCGCTGTTGAGTGTATCGACGAATCTGCCACCGACGGCTCTCGCATGTGGCCACCTACTTCGCCGTGGCTCAGGCGCCTCGGGTGCTTTGTTGGTGCTCCTTCTCGTCCTTCTGCCTGCTTCGCCACAGCAGAAAAAGCAGCCAGCGCAAGCTCGCAAGGTTGTAAGTAACTACTTACCAACTGCTGCTGCCGCAAGAACCGAAACAGAAACAAACAAAAAGAGACGAGTGAGAGTGCAATCACCATCTCTCCGAGGAGTTTCCGGTCTCGTCACTCCTCCCTGTAGCCACGGGGGGACTTCTTAGTGACTTCTTAGTGGCATCTGTCTTTCATGCATGCTGGCTGGGATCGGTCTTTTTTGGAGAAAGAGGGGGCAACGCCGTTCCGTCGGAGCCGCTGGCACGATGGGGCTGCACAGCCAACGCGAGGTTCTTACCACGCTACGGCGGCGAGTTCCATCGTTAACGGGGACGCTTCAGCTTCTATCGGCCGAAGTTTCCCGCGGACACGCAGGGGTACGGCACGTGATGATCCATTGGAAGAGGATGGGTTTTTTTTTTTTGGTAACTGAGGGGAAAAATGCCTTACGCACTGACCACAAGCCGGACCAAACTTGCGAGTGTGGGACTGCCGCTTTTTCTGGCGGGATTTACCCACTAAAAAGCCTTATCTCAGGATTAGTCGTTTAAGGAGCGGGCATCACCCGTGGGCTCACATGGAGAGGCCAACCTCCATGCGGGACTTGGCCAGTCCTGACGCCCCCTTTTTTTTTTCGTTCGTCACTTCGTGTTTCGGGCGATTTTCTCTTTCCCGACGACAGCAAGCGTCAGACTAGCCCACCCGAAGGCAGTTGATTCCTGTAGGCAGGTTTTCTCCACCGGCGGAAGTGGTTGGGTTAGCTTCGTGTTTCCGGCGATAATCGCTCAGTCAGTTGCCTGCGACGGCTTTTTTTCCAGAGGACATTTCTTAGTGAAGGTTCGCTTGTATTGTGTGGTCAGATTGGCCTGCCAGCGGGACATGGACGAGAGCCTCCTGAACGGAATGAATGCGGAGCAATTTGTGTTGTACAAACAGACGGGTGACGACAGGCGGCCCTCCGGGTGCCGATCCGAGCGCGGGAATTAGAACATTTCCGGAGTTGGGGTGCACTGATAACGAAGCAACGCAGCTGCTGAACCATGCTGATAAAAAGGATAAGACGACGTATTCATGTTCTTCGCACAGGGCACGAACCTCTCTGGGGGGATTTCGTGTGCCAGCACTCTTTTCATGAGCAGCCGTTGTTCCGGAAATGTTTCCGTTAGTGAAAATGTATTGCTTAAAAATGAGAACCCTGTGCATCACGTTGTGGTGCCGCAACTTGGCTTTTGTTCGCATTTTTTTGAGAGTGACAGCCACGCTTTTTGGTTGGGATACGTAAACATAAAGACATTCCAGGAAGAGCCACGAAGGTAGCGCTTCTCACCTTCAATAAAAGCTTCGAAAATACTCGGAGGCTCCATCCCGTGCCATACATGCATTCATTGCAAACGTGCTGAAAATTACACCGTGCAGTGTTTCTTGGAGCCGCATCGAATTGCCTGCTGCCTGTCTAGCACAGTCTACGCAGAGGCCATCGCTACAGATATTCTGCATTCTAACCTCAACAAGCATAGTCTCCCACAGTCTATCACGCAGTCTATCCGATCCCAACAACAAGGCGTTGATGACCCAACTTCAGATTTTTACACGACGGGTGACGATGTTTCCGGCACCGGGGGCTGCGGAGGGCGCAGGCTGTCTCCAAAGCTGGGCAGTTATTGTTGTTGAACGCTCACACCCGGCATAAAACTGCGGGACGTTGGCACATTTTCCGAATTATTTTCATTCGTGACTTGCGGCTGGTGGCCTCCTTGAGTATTTTGTACGAAGCCGGTGTTCATTTAAAGAGAAAAAGGCGGGAAACCGGCAGCTCTGGATTCAACAGGCCACACAGCAGCATCTGGCTGGGCGGCAGTGAGCAGACGACGCTGCTTCACTTGTTCGGAGGGCCTTGCACATGTCTCGCGGCCAGGCTTTGCAAGAAGAGCATCCAGCCCCAAAGACATGCCCGGGCCAGCTTGTACACATACGAGCAAAGAAGTAATCGCAAGACTAGCGATGCAGATTATATCGCCGAAGATTCTTTGCATTCTTCTATTCGAGGACGATCTCTATTTTCCCCCCGGACATCGAATTGCCTGGTCAGGCTGCATGCAATATATCCACAGTAAACGAGTTCGAGAACCTTCCGACTGCCTGTATGGAAGGGATTCTTTTTAGGCGAGTCGTGGCGAGGTTCGATTGAATTTTTAGTCGTTTTTTCTCCTCAAATGCAGGAATGCCCAGTGGTAGGCGCAAGTCATCACAGCTTAGCACGGCTCCGCCCGTCGTTCAGCTGCCGAACAGAACGGGGAGGGATGCTCGCCGATCTAAGCCGCGAGCAGTCCATCACAGTCTATGAAGCAGGCGCCTCAGATTTGGGACTACTACCGAGGACTCATGCAGGGCCAGTGGACAGGTCGTGTCCACGTAAGGTAGGAGGAGGATGTACGCACGCAGTGCTCGCGCTGAAGCGCGAACGGGTAAAAGCTGGCTGACAGAACGTTGCCTCAATGACAGAGAAAAGGGGGACGCAAGGCTCCGCAAATGGGGGAAAAGCAAGAGCGTGCTTGCTGGGCACTGCGTCCTATCTGCACCAAAACAATCTAGCGCAAATGCGCACTCAGCGATGGGTGCTCTGGAAGTGTGCATCGAAAGCACAATCTTGAAAAAGGACAAAGTTCGACTGCCAGATAATAACTGAATTGTAGGCACTTGTGCGAGAGCGCCTCGTGCCAGGGATCCTCGTGTGCACACACGGGTGCAGGTTCGTGGTTTCCTTTGCTCGGAGTTTGTATCCAGGTATCGCTGCATGGTGCGTTCGTTTGGTTTTGATAAGTAATCAAACAAGGTTCTCGACTGATATCGGGTCGTGCGTATCATATCGCAGAAAGCCGACGAACCTTCAGCGAAAGACGCAGCGACCGGTAGTTGATACGAGTGAACCCCGGAAGTGGCTGAAGAATGAATGAAAGCTTGACAGAGCTCAAAGGTTTTGCTGCCACTGACTATGCAGTAGGAGTAAGCCCGCGTCTTCTCTCTTCTGGCAGTTGCTCGGTTTGGTTTTCGTATTCGTAAAGGAGCATCGGGACAATACCGCAACGAGGGGGAGAATCGGCAAGTTGGAGGTGTGCGTTTGCCCTCGTCGCCTTGTGTTGCCGACAATCAACCGGGGTTGACAGTCCTTTTTGTTTCTGACGATGTTGTGGTGCTTCCGACAATCGTGTACGGGCGTATAGATTGGTGTTCGACGGGTTGCTTGTTTGTGATAGTGCATGCTTTCGGTGCTCGGTGGGGCTTTCCGGAGGGGTAAGGGGAAGAGGTGCATTATGTATAGTTATACTTACTTTTCAATTTCTCTTTCAGCAGTGGCTTCTGCCGCCTATTCCGTTCGCCGTGAGCGCCTAGGAGCGTTTCGACGTCGAATTTCGGCATGGTCGGCGGGTCCGATGTGCCAATCCTTCAGGACGCAACGCAGCCCAATCCTGATCGGGGAAGCAAAGCCCGGAGAGTGTAACGAATACCAAAGTCTGAGGTTGAAAAGCAAAGAATCGGAACCGCCTTTGCAGCTGATAGACCGTGGTGATCCGGTGGTGCACCCCCGATAAACAGAGGCAATTCGAGGGGATAGGGATAAACCGGCTTACTACGGGCTTTGCGACCTGGTCGTTCTTCTCGATCATCTCGGAGGCAATTCGATTCAATTCCAGAGAATAGGGGTGAATCGGCACACTACCCACTTCGTGCGACCAGGTCGCTCTTCTCGGGTGTTCCGTAAGCAAACCACGAACCGTTGCGGCCGCGGCCGGCGAAGAAGGGCTGAGGTCATCATAACAGTTTGGGCAAGTCTCGTTTCTTGCCACATGCGTAAGCCGGAAACGTGTTTACTTCGTTAGAGACAAAATGGACTGTTTAGTGGGGGTGAGTTTTGATTCTTTTTGGAGCGAGAAAGAGCGGAAAGATACGAACGAAGTGGAACGCACGGGACGCAACCGCTCGAGCACTGCTCAGCGTGCGATAGTAGCTAAGAAGCAAAGGAGAACATCGAAGGCTGGGATGTGCTGCATCCGCAAGGATTAGCACATCTCCCTTTCACCGCGTTTATGGTGGGTTCGCACGTGGGTAGACGGGTAGTAGAAGATTACTGTGTCTGACAGGGCCTGCAAAGCCTGTTTACCACTTCGGGCCGATAGGGGAAAAAACGTTGTCCGAAGACACCGACGCTTACCCCTTCCACGAGTACGGGTCAGTAGGTCGTGGGGGAAGGCGCAAGTACTCTCCGCCCAGCAGCTGCCGAAGATGACGGCTGGTTCGGACGTGAAAAATTGGCGGAAGGGATCGAGTGAACATTCCGCGACACGAACTCGTTGACAATCGAACGTGTTCGGAACGGCGTAGAAGCTTATCCGCGTTGATTGTTAATCGACGAGCGACCGTGGGAGACCGATGGACCCATACCCCCCACCAGTCACACGTCTTGGATTTCGGACGCAGCTCCAACGCTACAACCATTTTCGTGACAGCAGGGACCTTTCAACCCTCTTTTCAAAGTTCACTCGCGTATTTTCCAATACTGCAAGTTTCTTCGCTATCCAGCCTACGGGAGACATCAAGCAGTAGCAGTAGAGAAGAAGGGGTTCGTACCGACTAGCTCGACCAGTGGATAGAAAGGGTGGGTAGGCTGCACGCGCCTGGCAGCTGAGGTCTTCTGCATCCGAAAGACGCGTTTCCGGAAGGGGGGAAGAAGATACTCGGCTGCGAGAATTCGCCCGCCGTTCAACAAGAGAAGAACGGACGACTCTGCGGTGCATCGTGCGGTGGGCGGAGTCGAGTGGGGACTGAGCCTGGCTCCAGGATGCCGGCGCTTCACACGCCGAAGACTTCGTCGGATGCGTTGCCGGACACGACGGATGGGTCGTCACCCATGCAAGCCGGGCTTTGCGAACTCCGATCCAAACTCCGGAACTTGGTTGCGCGCTCGTGTGTAGTCCCGGGTTTGCTAGGTACAACACGATACGCTCTCTTGTCAAATTTGATAGCGGCGAGACATCGTAGCGTGCGCACGTGTTTAGTTCCGGGTTTCATTTCTGCCGTCTCTTGTCAAACTTGATAGGCGAAAACCCGTAACGGACGACTCTGCGGTTCATCGCGCGGTTGGCGGAGCGGAGTCGGTACCGTAGAAGTTGGGGCTGAGCCGCGGCAGGTTTTTGAGGGACGAAGGGTGCGCGGTGTTGTTGGACTGCGAGGACGAGCGCAGGACGCCCGGCTGCGGCGACGGGCGCCGGCCGGGCGGCGACTGCTGCTTCAGGATGCCGGCGCTGCAGGCGGACGACGCGTCGGACGCGTGGCCGGACATTTGGATGCTCAGCAGCGAGAAGTTGGGCGGCTGCCCGGTGCTTCCGTTGGGCGGGTCGCAGAACGACACGTTCGAGTTCCGCCGCTTCCCGCGCAGCGACGTCGGAGACTCGAGCAGCGAGTGGCCGACGTCCTGCACGTTCGCCGCCTTGTCGACGCAGATGGACACACTCTTCTTGAGGTGGCCGTGCGCGAGCTTAAGGGACGACGCCAGCGGCTCCGAGTTCTGCGTATCGGAGTCGACCGTGACGGACGTCATCGTCGCGCCCAGGTCGTTCTCCTGCACGTCGTCCGTGAACCCACGGTGTCTGAACGTAGGAGGAGACGTTGCCATCGGCGGCAACGGGTTGATCGGCGTGTGCGGGGACAGCGGCGACTGCGGCGAGGTGGGCGAGACGTTCCCGGCCCGCATGCCCGTGAACATCGTGGCCAGCCGGCACCGGGCCGCGGTCCGCAGGTTGCCCAGCGGCGACGTCAGCGGCGGCGACGCGCTGCAGCTCCGCGGCCGGCGCGGCACGTCGTGGCTGTTCCGCGGACTCTGCGTCCCAACCACTTCAGTACCCCCCGACAACCCCCTGACCAGGTCTGACTGCGCGACCAGATGCGGCACCTGGTGCGACGCGGTCGACCCCAAAGCACTGCTCGGGTTCGACCGCTGGCTGACCCCGAAGGAGCGGGACATGGAGTTCGCCGTCAACGCCGACGCCGCGTGTGCCCGGGCGAGCAGAAACGGGTCCAGCTGCGACGGGCGGGCATCATACACCCGGGATACAGGGCGGGTCGGGGAGGATGTGGACGGAGGGCTGGTGGGGCTGCCGCCTTGGTCGAAGGGGAGGTCGTCCATGCAGAACGCACCGTTCCTCCTCGCCGGCGACACCAGCAGCGGGTTTCCCGCCCGCTGGGCGCCCAGAAGGTACCGGACGGCGACCAGCGCCATGCAGCAGCAGCACAAGAAGGGCAGGGACAGCGACGCGACCAGCAGCCACCGCGGCAGCCCCGGCTCGGCGGGCGCCGCCGCCGGGCCCGCGCGCGCCTCGCAGCACTCGTCGGCGCCGCAGCCGCCAGCGCTGCCGCAGGTCCTGCCCGCGGCCAGCTGCGTCTCGGGTGGGCAAGGGTACCCGGCGCACGTCGGTCGGCAGTCCTTCGCGGCGGCCAGCGCCGCGCACCCGCCGCCGACGCAGGCCCACCCCTCGTCGCAGGCGCAGACCGCGGTTCTCCCCGCGCCAACGCCAACAACGCCGCACACATTCCGCGCCTTCTCACCGCACACCGCACACAGCTCCGCCTCCCCCACGAGGACCCGCCGACACGCCGACCTCTCCGCGTACAACACCTGGCTCTCGCCGGCTGAAATCACCTCATAACAGATCGAGTACTCTCCGGGCCGCGTGCACATGTGCGCGACGCTTTCCGTCGGAGCATCTCCCGGGGACCACGTGACCGCATTCGCGAAGCACCCCGCCGGCGTGATCGTCGGGATGATGCGGACGGGGCCCGTCAGCTGCTGAAAGCTCGTGATGTGAAACTGACTCTCGAACGCGTCGCCGGTGGCCACGCGCATCGCCTCGTCGCCGTCGACGGGTTCACTCCCGTTCGGGTCGATGTCGACCCGCTGAATCCGAGGGAGGAGCGCAACTGCAACATTGACGGTTACGCTGCAGTTGAGACTGTTAAACACAGTCACCCGCCAATCGGAGACCGGCTGCGAGCAACAAACGTACTCATTCGTTGTGACGGATGCGGCGTCGATAGCGTGTGACTGCATTTGTCCGTCGGTGCACATCGACAAAAGTAATATATCCGGATGCGCGCCATTCTGCAGGCAATCTGCGGACGCCGCGCTCCATCGGACCTGTAGCTCCCCAGGCGCCACGCACCTGATCCCTGAAGCCGGCAGCTGGCTTACCGAGGACAACGGGACCATCATACTCGATTGGTTTTGCACTACCGTCTCCCCAACCGCGCACAACACGCTCGCAACGAATACGAGAAACGCCATCACACGGGAGGCTTTGGGTTGCTTCAGCGCCAACCCGCCTGCCGTTTCGAAGGGGAAAAAAACAAACCCAAAATCGCGAATCAAAGGCAGTTCTTTCGGTAGAAACTGCTGCCGATGAACTTGTGGGATCAGCAGGCAACTGCGTTCGGCGACCGAAAGGTTTCGGCGCGGAAGGAAACAAAAGGCCAAGGCAAGTCACCGCTACGACCGACGGCCGGGAGGGGAATAAAAAAGAGAGAAGAACTGCGACGCACCTGTCTTCAGGGAAGAAAAGTCGACGAGTCCGGAATTTTCTGCGGCTATACCGCGCAAAGAAAGGGCTTTCCTCCAACTGCAGCGACGACGGCTCGCCTTTGGGGTTGCCTCCTCTGCACACTAGGCAACCGGTTCACCGCTGCCGTTTTCCTGTTTCGGAGGAGGGGGGTCAGACCATCGATATCGGCCCGTTCCCTTGTGGTTTTTTTCTTCTTCTGTTTCCTGCAGGCGGGATGGGGTGCTTTCACCAGAGTATGGTCATATCCCAGGTATGGTACCAGGGAAAGTCTGCTGCACGGGAGCCAAGCTTCACGTGCTCGGCGGTACTGCAGAGCCACGGCCTACGGGTCAAGTGGCTGCCGACTTCCCAAACTAAAGCATCAAGGCGCCAAGCCCCAAGGTGCTCGCGCTGAACAGAAGCTCATCAAGGCGGTCAGCCACAGGGCAGAGCGGACGGGGTTGTGTGACTCAAGCATTGCAAGCTGTGGTTGACCGTCACGTTCCTGGACCCAGAGCGGCCTTTTCCTTCTTCTTCTCTCTTCTGTTTCCTGCAGGTGTTGCGTCTTGTGCTCCTGGACTTGAAACTCAAACACCTCACGACGACTGTTTGCTGCTCACTACTCATATTATACAGCAGGGCATCTTTATGACTCGAACGTGAGAGAAAGAGAACGTACTACTCGTCTATCGTTATCCAGGCGACGTCCGAAACTGGAAAGTACGGTCGTGTCGGTTGAACTCGGGCATGTTTCGTGTGTATCCCTTCCGGTCAAAGAGTCAAAGAAAAATGAATAGGCGCGGTGTTTGTGTCAGAACTGTCACTACTAAAAACTAAATAAGCAAGAGCGTCCTGAAGATACAATTATTCCCTGTGTCGGGCCATGATAAGGTGAAATGTTCACTTTCACAGCATGTTTCAGATCTTTGCACTGCCGAAGAACAGTTGGTAGAGAATGGTGCCAGCGCGGTAATTTCAGTAGCGGCGTGTATGAATGCCACTGCTGTGAAACCGAAGAGCCGTATCAGAGTCCCAAGTTCTCTTGAGGCAGGAGATCTTTGCACCGCCAGGATTCAGGATTCAACCCGCACGCGTGCATGCGCGAGACGCGGCCTCGCCCGCGAGAGACGGCTAAGTCGTCTTCGCCAGCCCGCGCCAGTCGACGAATCGGCCGGTCCGCAGCGCGCGCGCGAACGCCTCGACGGAGACGGTCTCGTCCATGTCGGGCAGCTGCCGGCCGTCGTTGAGCATGCCGACGAAGGCGCACGCGGCGCGCTGGATGGCCGGCAGCGGCTTCGGCGCCGGGGCGCGCGACGACGGGTTCGGCCGCCGCTTCGCGGCGGCCTGCTTGCCGGGCGGGCCGCTGGCCAGCGCTTCCGTCACCGACGCCGTCGCCTCCGCAGCCTCCGACTCGTCCAACGTGTCGACGCACGAGACGAGCAGCGAATCGACTTCAGCGGACGGCAGCTGCGGGAGCGCTTGCTGGATCGCCAGCTTGATGGCTGACACTGGGGCGCGCTTGTCCCTCTCGTGTGCGACGAGGTCGAGGACCTTCGCGGCCACTCCGATCCAGGCCCGGCGGCCGAGATCCCGGACGGCGAGCTTCACGGCGTCGAGGAGGGACGGATACACGGTCAAGTCCGCGTCGATGTCCCGCTCCTCCCACGACCGATCGACGGCAGCCGCCAGGAGCAGCCTCGCGACCAGCGGCGCGGACCGGGTGACCGACGCGCGAACCGCCTTCGCGAAGTTTTCCGGCGTCACCTTCGTGGAGCCGCCCTTCAGCGCCTTTTTCACGGCCTCCTGCAAAGCCGAGATGGCCATCTGCGCGGCGAACGGCAGGTCCGGCGGGTACTCGCCCTTGAGCAGGCCGAGGAAGAAGTCGGAGTCCGCCGACTTCCGCGTGTCCCGGTCGCGCTCGACGACGTGCAGCAGGCTGTACACGAACTCGGGCACGGTGCAGGTTTGCCGGGCGGCGTAGCTGACGAGGCAGCACTGCATCCAATTCGCCCCAGGCGGATACGACACGGGCAACACAGGGCTGGCCGGCACAGCGGACTTCGAGTTGAGGCTCGAGCTCGACCCGTGCAGGGGACCCGGGTTGAACGACGCGCTGACGTCGAGGGTCGAAGCGTCGAGGGAGGCGGAGGAGGTGGAGGCCGGGATCGCGAGGTATTCGTCGAGGATTTCGGCGACGGCGTTCGCCGCGGCCTGCGAGGACAGCGTCTTGTTCTTGATCTTCCCGGGGGGGGCCCGCAGGTGGGGCGGGACGTGGGGCTCGGTGCCCCTGCTGAAGAAGAAGGACGGGCCCTTCTCCTCGACGCCGGTGACGTACTGCGCGACCTCCGCGACTGCCTTCGTCTTGTGCGTGAACGCCGCGATCAGCCGCTGGGCGGACCCGCACTCGGCTTCGGCCAGCTGGAGGCGCGCGCGCAGCATGTCCCGCTCGACTTCGATGACGCGGTGCTCCCTCGCTTCCGTTTCGAGCGCTTCCTTCGCCCGCCGGGACGCCGCAAGCTCCGCGCGGACGTCCTTCAGCGCGACCTTCAGCCCGCGCACCATCTGCGACAGCTCGTTGCACTTCCCCATCGCCGCGTTCACGTCCCGCTGCTGCTCGTTCGACTCGCGCAGGTAGTTCGCCGCCTCGCCCCGCGCCTCGTCGACGGCCCTCCGCAGCGCCGCGAGCTCCGCCCGCACCCGCTGCAGGCCGGTCACGAAAAAGTCAGCCGACGGCTCGCCGCCGTTCCCGTCCGCCACCCACTCCTCCCGAGGCTGCCCCCCCGCAGGCGTCGTTGGGAACGCGAAGGAGAGCTCCCCATCAACCCCCCTCGGCTGGCCTGCTTCCGGTCCGTCCAGCGAGTCCTGCGTCTCCCTCGAGAAGAGGAACATGTCGTGAAGCGTGGCCTGGAGCAGCCCGTGCAAGTCCTGGACCTGCCGCTTCAGGAGGAGACACTCGTCGTGGTACGCGTCGTTCGCCTGCTTCAGCAGCTGGTTGGCCTCGGAGAGGCGGACGTCGTCTTCTGTTGCCTTCAGTTTCGCCGAAAGGCGCAGCACCTCGCCCTGCAGCGTGGACACGAGGCCCCTCGTAATCGCGCTGTCTGACACCTCCACTGAAGCGATCGTTTCCTTCACGCCGCGTTCGTACCTCTCGGCGACCAGACCGACCAAACGAACGAGCGCTTCGTTCCCCTCAACGAGTTTGAGTATGGCTGCCTTGAACAACCCCAGTTCGTGCAAACCCGTGTTCACCTCGTCCATACTGGACATGGCACCGGGCAGCTGCCAGGGGGTCGAGTCGTCGGTTGTGTTGGGACGGTGGTGTTTGTCCCTGGCGGCGAGCAGGAACTGCGTGAACGAGTCTTGCTCTTCGTCCCTCGCGTCGCGGTGGAACATCTCGGAAATGATGTCGGCCCGCGTGGTGTCGACCGCCGCGCCGCCGGCCGCGGCCGGCGCCGCCGGCTCCTGGGCCATGCGCCTGTCGACCCACGCCATCCACTCGCCGATGAACGCGTCGTGCACGCCCGGCGCCCCGCGGAGCTTGCGGGCGCCGCCGATTTGCTGCGCGCGGGCGACGATCCGCGCCAGAAACGCTTCGTCACCGGCCGCCCGCACCGCCTCCGGCGCAGCCGGGACCGCGGGCGCGGTCACCGCCGCGGCCTTCGCCTCGAGGGGGCTCGGGAAGTAGCTGTGCCCGTAGTGCAGGACAGACACCCGCTTCACCTCGTCGACCCCGGGTGCTGCCTTTCCGTCGGCTGGGGATCCGCTGAGGGCGGAGACCTTCTGTCGGGTGCCTGTGGCCGGCCTGCCGCTGTCGGCCCGACCGTGGCAGGTCATCGGCCTGCTGGCCCTGGTGGTCCCGACGCCCGTCCACACCGACGGGAACCGCGCCGCGCTGCCGGGACGCAGCGGGGTGTCCCGCCTGCCGAAGAAGCGGTCGCTGTAGAAGTCCTTCCAGACTTCGAACCGCGCGCTGGCGACGTCGGAGGCCATGTTGCCTTTCTTTCGAGGGCGTTCTCAGCCGCAAAGGATCCTGGGAGAGTGAGGAGGGAAAACGTGGTGTGAGTTAAGAACGAGCAGTTTCGAACTTGCCGTGCGGCCAAAATCTGCGACGATAGACTGCACAAGTCGCTACTACTGCTACTATCTAGCCGGGTTCTCGTTCCAAGCAAACGAGTGTGACTCAAGGCAGCCGCCTGGATGAGCGAGTAGCGACGCGTCGGCGGGACTTACACTTGAGGATAAACTGCTGCCGTGAGCATCTACGGCCAGCGCGTGACGGCATATGGGTGTGTTGGAGCTAGCTTGAATTTTCGATGCACACACATAAGTTGGTCGATGGGCTCCGGCGCTTAAGGTCAACCCTTCATTCATAAAGAGACCACTGCAGCATCTGGGGGCTGTGGACATGAAGAGACGAGTTAGAGTGCAGGGACCATCTCTCCGGGGAGTATCCGGTCGCCTTACTACTACTACCACTACGGCGGGCGTAAGTCGTTACATCATAGGCAGCGGTGCGAGCCGCGGCCCTGTCACAGATGATGATTGCAGAGATGAAGATGGCCAACAGGGTCGGCACCCTTCAGATACCTGCATCGGGATTGCGTGCACCGTTATAAGAACGAGATCTGCAACTCGTAATGGCGGCACTCGGCAGCTTCGGCAACACTGAGGTCGCTGCTGTTTCAGCGGTCGTTTGGTGACGTAATCAAGGGAAAAAGCGGAGCAACAAAACAGGCACCAGCGAGGGTTCCTCTCGTGTGGCAAGCAAGAAGCGGGGGAGAGAACAACGTGCCCTGGAAGCGCCAGTTGGAATATCAGGGGGGTATTCCGCAAGAGCGGGCAGGCTTCAACAATTTTCCGCAGCAAACTGACTCCCGAAGGTTGTTCGGGACCCGGTCTCATTATAGCTGGGAACCAGGGTTGCTATGCTCTGAAGAACGCCGCCGGCTCTTGGAAGGCGCGGTGCTCATCGTGGATCGCCGACGCCTCACGGGTCCTCGCCAACAATCCTTGCCAACAAACCTTGGATGATGTTGCTGAAAAAGTACCCACCATTTGTGCCCGTATCGTCGGTAGCTTCGTGGTATACTGAGCCGGTCCGTCCCTATCTCTTGAACCTGCATCGAAGTGCCTGCCGCTGTTTATCACAGTGAATCGCGGTCCACCACGGTCTATCAGGTCCATCCCTAGTCCCTAGAGCTGCATCGAATTGCTCGGTGCTGTATTCTTCGGTCTAGCACGGTCTATCAAGAGGGGATGGACCGGCTCAGGTATACAGAGTTTTGGCATTGGCACGCACCACACGTGTGGAGACCATGGATGCGCCAGCACGAGGTGGCACGCATGCTTTGCGGCGTCCTCAGCCAGCACCGGGCGTTGTCCGCGCTGGATTTGTCGGCTGCTGGACAGCGGCGGGATGGTGCTGTACGACTACTTGAAGAACGAGGAGAACGCCACCATTTTGCGGCCTGATTTGGCTGGTCGCCAGATTGTCTGCCACTAGTCCTTGAAGCCAAGCTTGCCAACGGCAACAGGACGGCATGGAAAAATGACGGGAACTAAGCGGGGATTCGCTCTTCTGTTGCGGGAATGCAAAAAAAAAAGCGGACGCGTCGGATCTTCCACGTTTCACGATTCTTTACTACCAGAACAAAGTGGGTCGTACAACTGTTCTAGTTCGCGATTGAAGGAACCGAATCGTATCGCCGGATCCTCAAAGACTCCCAACTGATTGGGAGTCAACGAGGACCACTATGCCAGCCTAGTTCTTCATCTGTACCTGCAACTGGCTACCTCAAGAACTTCGAAAAGAGAGTTGTAGTATGGCTAAAGAGTTTTGAGACCGATCAGTGGCAAGAGTTGGAGATACGTTCAAATCCTATTTTTCGCTTTCCAAAAAGCAGATGTTCAATAAACACCACCCTACTGGAACAGGTCTCCGGGTGGAAAGGAAGGTGTCGTGAGCAGTATTTGGAGGTTGTATATGGTTCAATTCGAGTGGGCAAAGAGAGGACCCCTACTTTGTGAGTTTTTTTTTTGCCGGGTTTCGGTATCCAGCTCCAGCTGCTCCCGCTGGAGCCTCCCTGAAGGCATGCCGCGCTTTTTTCGTTGTGGTGTGGCCCGAGGCGGGTCGAAATAATCGGGGGAGCTGGTGCCACGTCCGTGATCAAAATCAGAGCACCAATCGCCCTCGGTCTGCACGTTTCCACCGAGCGTGCAGCCTTTAAGGTTCCCCCCTTCAGAATTAGCCGTGGTTGACCGGGAGCGGCATGTGTAAGGGTATGCGTGATTTTGCTTCGTTCTTACTTATTTGTCGGCAACAACATATTCTGTTGGGCGTAATTGGGTAGGACGCACGGGTGAAAGTTTCCCGAGGTGGTCGTCAACAACAAGGAACAGCTGCTGCCACATATTGTTCCTCGCCCAGTGCCTGTTTCGTCCATGTGGCGCCCCTTTTCACAGAGGTTTTTGGGTTGCTGTCAGCGTGCGCTGGGCACAGTGACTGGAAACACACCGGGTATGCCCTAGGTGTCACTTAAATGTACTTGATAAGCGGCTGACAAAACTGGTGGCAGGTGTGTTCGGTCGGTCCAGCACCGACGCCAGCCGTGCTGATCGACGACAGCTGTGCTGACTATTTGTTGTGATGCCATGCTTTATCTTTGCTGAGCGCTAGGCTTGTGCACAGTAACGTCGGTCTATCACCGCACCGGATTTGTTCACACTTTCCTGGATGGACGTTGTCGCAGTGGGCTGCGGTGAACCTCTCCAAGTTTAATCAATACGTAGTGACACCCTCTGTTCCGGGCAATTTCTGGCGCCCCTCGAAATCACCGTCGTCGGTACCCCCGCATGCGTCTGGTGACTTGTACATGCTTTCATTCCGATGAAGAAACTACTCGCACGGCACTACCTCCACCGTTCATAGATAGAGCACAGGTTGATGGGCAAAAGCGGTTGCAGTGATCACTTAGAGCTTCTGACACTTACGGTATTCTGTGTTCTTTTTTCTTTGGCTAGCCATGTGGGTCCGTGGTGACCGACGCCAGGTTTCACAATAACTGTCACCCTTTACTTTTGAGACTGTTTCTTGTGTTAAGTCGATGTTTTTAAGTTTCCTTTAAGTTTTGTTTCGTCAGTTATTTTCACTCTGAACTCGGAAAGAGTCTGAAGGATAGGGTGGGGATTGGTCGTGCAACGACAGAACTATTCAGGCTTTGGCAGTCGCTGTCACTGTCCCATCAAACAACTGGATACCAGAAACGGGACCAGAAACGGGTACGAGTTTCTCTCGGAGTTTCTGCTCTTCGTATTGTCTGACGAGAACTGCATAGAAGAAAGGGAGAAGTAAGAACACGTCTTTGTAACTGATATCACTAGCGCAAGGGAATGTTGAGTGACTGCCTTAACCCGGGGAAACGAGCTTGGGCGAGGTCACCGGGGGGTTAGGGAGGGTGGGAAAACTTGACTGTTTCTTTGAACCAACCGCACCCTGAAGGCTGTGTAAAGTTCTCTAATCGACTTTCGTGGTGCATCAACTCCCTCAGTGAAACTGTGATAGTACCTCGTATTGCTGTGGCCCGATGATTTTTAGAGAATCCGGGATTTTGGAGTCTCCGGGTGACCTTCGTCGAATGGGTTTTTTAAAGCTAATACGTACTGGGTGGGTTTGGGGGGGTTTTTTATCAGTAGGGAAAACTGACCTGTCCCACGACGGTCTAAATTCAGCTACCCCCGTAGACTGCTTGTCTTTCGTTAGGAAGAGCCGACATCAAAGGATCAAGCAACGTCGCTGTGAACGCTTGGCAGACACGAGGCAGCCACAAGCAGACAAGACGGCGATGTACGCTGGGTTGAGCGCGTCACAGCGACGGCCCATGATACTATTAGGGGACCGTCCGGCGGGGGTTCAGCCTGATACACGGCGGCATCGGCCTCAGATACCGGAGCCAAAGTGCCCGATTACGCCCGAAAAGCGACCAGCCGCGCGCAAATGTCCGCTTTTTAGAGTTAACGTTCACTTGAGATTCCGGGATTTTAACCAGCTTGTTCCAGCTTTTAGGCTGGATGCCGCCCGTGTTGTGTCAACAGATCTTTTTTTTCCCGACTGTTTCGTCGTGCAGAGGCACGCCCGTTCAGGTTTTCTTTTTTGTGTCCGTTCCGACGATCCCGTATGGGTGTACAGATTGGTGTCTTTCGACGTTTTGTGCTTGTGGGGTTCAGCTTTGTGTCTGGTGTGACAGTGTGAGGGGGGGGGAAGCTTTACTGTATCGGGCTAGACTTTTACTCATGCTTCAGCCAGGTTGCCCATTCTGCTGCCTTATCGCTAGGCTCCTGAAAGCGTACTCTTGAGTCGTGATTTTTTTTTTCGATTTCGAGTTTGGCATGCAATGAAGATTCGGCCCGCAACGGGCCTCCCTTATCACCAGTCGCCGCCCGCACTTCGGTCTTGCGTTGCCGACTTTCTTTAGTTGATTTTTTCCTGATCCGGGTATATTGTCTGCTTCCGCGACAGAAAGGATCTTGTCTACTTATTCAATAGCCATTTGTTGCGTTCAATTTTTTTTTTTTTTGAAGGACGTGTTGGTGTCATGCGCGGCGAGGGGCGGGCTTCACTGGACGGAGCCACGACACTCGCTGTGGCGCATTTCCCAACATACGGGGTCGGGGTGTTCTAAAGGTGCGGAGCGGTGTCCGTGGTGTCAAAAGGCTACCCTCTCCGCCTTTTCGATGCAAAGGGTAGGGCGGCAGCGTTCGTCGCTACCGGTGCTGGCTCTAATGCAAGTGCAAGAAGAGAGGAAAGGGGGGTGAGGACTTAGTTTGTGAGCCACGACTGCTGGCCGCATCGTCGTGACCACAACTACCGCTCGGCTTGCGGTCCATCCGCTCACTTTCTCAGCCACGACTGCTGGCCGCATCGTCGTGACCACAACTACCGCACGGCTTGCGGTCCATCCGCTCACTTTCTCAGTCACAACTGCTGGCCGCATCGTCGTGACCACAACTACCGCTCGGCTTGCGGTCCATCCGCTCACTTTCTCAGCCACGACTGCTGGCCGCATCGTCGTGACCACAACTACCGCACGGCTTGCGGTCCATCCGCTCACTTTCTCAGCCACGACTGCTGGCCGCATCGTCGTGACCACAACTACCGCTCGGCTTGCGGTCCATCCGCTCACTTTCTCAGTCACAACTGCTGGCCGCATCGTCGTGACCACAACTACCGCTCGGCTTGCGGTCCATCCGCTCACTTTCTCAGCCACGACTGCTGGCCGCATCGTCGTGACCACAACTACCGCTCGGCTTGCGGTCCATCCGCTCACTTTCTCAGCCACGACTGCTGGCCGCATCGTCGTGACCACAACTACCGCACGGCTTGCGGTCCATCCGCTCACTTTCTCAGCCACGACTGCTGGCCGCATCGTCGTGACCACAACTACCGCACGGCTTGCGGTCCATCCGCTCACTTTCTCAGCCACGACTGCTGGCCGCATCGTCGTGACCACAACTACCGCACGGCTTGCGGTCCATCCGCTCACTTTCTCAGTCACAACTGCTGGCCGCATCGTCGTGACCACAACTACCGCTCGGCTTGCGGTCCATCCGCTCACTTTCTCAGCCACGACTGCTGGCCGCATCGTCGTGACCACAACTACCGCACGGCTTGCGGTCCATCCGCTCACTTTCTCAGCCACGACTGCTGGCCGCATCGTCGTGACCACAACTACCGCACGGCTTGCGGTCCATCCGCTCACTTTCTCAGCCACGACTGCTGGCCGCATCGTCGTGACCACAACTACCGCACGGCTTGCGGTCCATCCGCTCACTTTCTCAGCCACGACTGCTGGCCGCATCGTCGTGACCACAACTACCGCACGGCTTGCGGTCCATCCGCTCACTTTCTCAGTCACGACTGCTGGCCGCATCGTCGTGACCACAACTACCGCACGGCTTGCGGTCCATCCGCTCACTTTCTCAGCCACAACTGCTGGCCGCATCGTCGTGACCACAACTACCGCTCGGCTTGCGGTCCATCCGCTCACTTTCTCAGACTGATCGGTCACTGTGTACGGTGTGCTGGTTGCGAGTCATTGACTGCCCCTTGATTGACCGAACAAAACAAGACCGCTGCATGACGGCACTTGGTCCTCTCGACCGCGATAATAGCCGGTCCACCCCCGGCTGATACTGTGATAGACAGCAGCAGTCGAGGTTAGAATGCAGAATATACGTAGCAATGGCCTGCTTTGGCATAGCAGCAGGCAGTTCGATGCACTTCCAGGAAATAAGGGTGGACTGGCCCAGTGTCAGGGTCTTGTACCGACAAGGAATAGTTGAGTTGCAGCTCTTGACAAAGATAGATGGAAAAAAGAAGGTGTTTTTATTCTTCGCTTTTTCTCACGAACGGGGGGGTCGGTCCTGCTTTTGGCTTTGTAGGTTCTCCCGACTCCCCTATTCGTGGTCAGCACAAACTCAAGAGGTCTAGTCAACTATTCCCTGCAGTATTGGCATACTTTCAACAGAACAACGTACGACCGGTAGCAACTGGCCACTGCTGGTGAAATGGGTGCAGAGCCTTGTTCTTCGCGTGCACGAAGAACAAACCTTCTCATGCGCAATCGTTGCGCCGAAAAAATGATCCCTTCAATCCAACTGAACTATTAGGAAAACCTCCTGAAATGTGCGGTCAAAAACTGACCGGTCAAGGTCCGCCGCTCGGGCAGAACACTGGGGGAAAGCCTTGAATATACAATAATGACTGTTTCTTGGTCTTAATGTTCGAGGAGAACACTGCCGCTCAGGGGGGCTCCTGGAAGTCGGCAGTTGTATGCGGTCTGTCGTCTTGTTCCTTGAGATGCAGTAGTCTCCTGCAGTTAAAAGCGGCGTTCTGAAGCAGGCGTTGCTTGCCCGCACGTCAGTGTCAGTGCCTACCGAGAACTGTCGGGGGCGTACACGCGGGAAACCCACGCAGCTGAGCGCACCGGGTGCGATGTGGATTTGCCCTGCTTCGACGCCCCCAAATCGCACCGCACGCCTCTTCGCAGGAGCTCTTGCATTCGAAAGGAAGGGTTTTGTTGTGCGCACCCAGTGAGCATGAACTTGCCCCTGCCTGCGTGTTCCTTGGTGCGCACAACTCTAGAGAGGCAGTGCTACAATGTAGGGCCTCGTCCATCCCTGGCACGGCGCTGGTCGGGCACAGGGCAAGTCTCCTGAAGATTTACGTCGTGCTGGTGCTGACTTGCTGTATTACGTGATTGATTATGTATTTATTTTCTTTTTGCGCGTTTCGAGAGTCTCAGGTCGCTGCGACAGTTTCGTTGCGTTGTTGGTAGCTTCCTGGTTTCTTTCTTTCACTAGGGTATTTCGTTTTTTTTTTTTTTTTTTTTTTCGTGGTTTCTTTCGCGGTTCTCGATCCGGACCGGTGGTTTGCGTTGTCGCAGTGTGTATCGGAAAGGTCCGTGCGATCGAAACGGCTTCAGACTCATAGAGCATTTTGGTTTGATTGACCCATTCTGGACGGAGGAGAAGTGGGCTTTCCGGGGCGAAGAAAGACTTCTGAGGAACCCGTGAGTCGACGGGAAGACGGGTAGAAGATCGCTGTGTCTAACATGAGCCTGCGAGCGTTTAACCACGTCAGGCCGGGAGCAAGGACGTTGTCCGAAAACGCCGACACTTACCCTTCGCTGACGATGCCGCGGGACACAACTCATTCCTATCCTAGTCGATCCGAGTAAAACTGAGGCAGTCGGCAAGCCGTCTCGCAACAAAGACCGACTCTTCAAACCTCAAGATATCGTGCGAACACCAGCTGGTCTACTTCGATCACTATCACTGAAAGGCCGGACACCGAACGGCTGAACCGAAGAATCATTTCGATTTCTACGTCACCCCCTCGTGTCAACACGTCGTACGGTCACCGAGAGCGAATAAGATCCCGACCCTCTGGCCTTCATGGACCTGGACCGGGCAAACATTATGCTAAAAAGTCAGGAGCGAACACCAGCGTCAGATGGGATCAACTTTAGCTGCTGCGAATGGTGTCGGACGGGTTTTCAACGTGCCTGCCCGACACTTCGTGATTGCTTCGGCCAGTTTGTCGTTTCTTGGTAAAGTAGCTCGAGGGTCGGTTTTTAGAGCCTCCGGTTGCCGCGGGGGCTGATGAAGGGATGGTTGTGTATCGGGGTCTTTGTACTAGATTCGCATCAGATGCGCGCCTTCGCTTCGGGTACAAGCTTAAAGGCAAGATGGAACCTGGACTGACTTTGTTGCTGACACTGCTTTCATGCTGTAAGAAAACGGTGCTTTTAGGTCTCCGGCTGACCGGTTGAGCCGGGTTTCAGGGGGGGGGTCAGACTCCTGGAAACATGGGTCTGTCATCGTTTGGTAGTTGTGCTTTGATAGGAAACGTTCAGCTTCCATTGAACGAATGGTTACGCCTTGCGGATACTCAGGCATGGCTCTCTCTTCCTCGAATGAGGCTGCGGATTGTAGCAGCTCTCGCTGTGTTTCTACCGCCGTTGAGTGCCGAAATTTAGAAAGAATTGGTGTCGAAAGCCCGAAATAGGTGCTCTGCTCTTTTTCCGTTCGTTCTTCGGCCATCGGATGGGGCCGCCCTCATCTGTCTCAGCGCCCCAGCCGGATGCCCTTTTGTATCACCGACGAGTTCGTCTGGGCTTTGTGCATGATATGTGGTTGGTGAAAGATTTTATTGTATCGGGCTAGAATTCAACTCATGCTCGAGCCAAAATGCTCTCTGTCGGGCATCTCGCTGGGAGTTTTCTTGATAATTTTTTATCCTGCCTAGTAGTACGGCAGTGGCTGCTGCTGTGGATTGTGGACCCGCCATGGACCTGCGGCAGAGTACTAGCTCTCAGACCTGCCTAGAACGGAAAATAAGACGCGTCACTGGCTAACCACGGTTGAAACCGGAAAACGATGAGGGGAGGAAATTGTTTTTCGTTGAACGCTTTGCCCTGGACGTTTGGTTCTTGGTACAGGGCACCAAGGAAACGCCGTGGATGGCCTGTGACGCGTTCTTATTTCCGACATTGCATGTTGGGGAAAAGCTAAACTATTACAGCTGTGTAGCAGCGAGTTTGTACTGTACAGTCTTGCCATTGGAGTATCGGTTCAGTTGCACGCAAATAAAGTGTCGGTGAGTACTTGTAATCGTTCGGATGCCTTTCGTATCGTTCGAGGCTGGTGCAAACAGCGGGTCCAGAAAGGCAGGGTCATGCACGAGTGGCTGACCAATTACTGCTTGAGAGTTCACCTGCGCCGAAGGCATAGTTTGGTTCCCGTCGTTGCATTGTTGCACCGTTGCTTACGACCAGCTACATACAACGCTGCCTCGTTGCATCGTGGCTCTGCGACTACCTCAGTGCAACGATGCAACGATATAAAACACTCGAGGGGCTGCCATGCTTATTTAGGAAGCTAGAGGGGGAGAACCATATGAACTCCAAAGTGGGTGGTGTGCGTTGAACGCTTCCGCCGCTAAACCCAGATTACCTGTGTTTCGTGAGGGCTGCAGAACAAGGCCGTTGGGGGTGGTTGACTGAGGACCATGGCAGATATCAGCCATTCTCACTCTGACCCCACGAAAAAAACACGGGTCTAAGGTCTTGGACATCCAATTCAGGGCGTATGGTTGGTCAGCCACTCGCTCTCTCACAACAGCGCCGCATTGGGGTGTATGGTTGCCTGATTGTCTGGTCCCCAACACGACCCCTGGTCGTCGGACGAAGCAACACACACTGAGACACCATTCCGATGCATCCGATTGACAGAAAAAGTACCGTGATCCACGAGATGGCACCGCACTGAGATCGACGCTGACGGACTACCACGGTAACAACAGTAGGCAATTCGATGCAATTCCAAGAATAGGGTGGACTGGCCGCAGCTGATGACGTCGATCACTGGCCGCGGTTGAATGTCTCTCGTGAGCCACAAAGAAGCACTGTAGTGCAACGATATTCTGCTCACTGCTACGGCAGGAAGTAGTACTAACAAATGGGTGGATGTGCGTGAGTGTGTGAAAGACGTCGTTCCGGCAAGTCGAAAGCGAGAAGACGTACAAGCGCGGGAATAAAGTTCCCTCTCTTCCCGTCATCTACGGATGTGTATGGATTCATTTTGTTTACTCTTTTTGCGAGTTTATCGGTTGATTGCTGCTCTTAAAAAAACAGTTCTTCCACTTCGAAGGATACCATGAAGTGTATCGCCATGATGTCCACACCACTCCCCACCAGCTCATCATCAGACGCCTCGTAACTCACTGGACCGTGCCAAATTTGACCAGACAGTCGTTCTGCCAGTTGCATCTGCAATGATCAGATGCTTCCAGCCGTCCCACGAAGTCGCCTACCCGAATTTCGGATAGTGTGCAGGGCTCAACAGCAAGCCAATAATAATTGAAGTATCGTGTGGCGAGGTGACCCGCCCAACGTCTACGACTCCGGCGTACTTACCAGCGCCTGGAGGTTGGACGCAGTGGAAAAGTGAGCGCCGGAACCCCTGTCAAGAAAAAGACACCACACACTCTATATTATATAGATGGATTCGTTCGTGGTTCGTATGGGCTGGAGGTCGCAACACCTCCCTCGTACGTTATTCGAATTGACAACCGGTCGGGGGGGAAAAACTTAGTTTAATGTTTAGGGGGGGGGGGGGGGCTCGCAAAACAATCGGGCAAGCTTTTTCTCGAAATGACCCGATAGCCCGTTGAAGTATGGTTAAAGATAAGACAGTGGTGTCGCCCGAGCGTGCTGGCACTCGTTCTGTTGAGTTCCGCGAGCAAACCGAGCAATGTATTTCTGCTCGATATTGCTTCTGGTGGCGCACAGCATCATCCGGTGCTCGGCACACATTTTTACGGCTAGGCCATCACCCTCCCTGTGATGGGCCTCGCAGCACCACGCCACCGACTTGCCCCGGCGCTTGCAAACGTCGCACTTCACCTTTTTGTGCTCGGGGCACACTCTCACCCCGCTTCTCGTGTTGGGGATCCCTTCCGGTACGTGCAGGAGGGTGTGGTGCGGCATGCAGCACCCAAGTTTGTTGCTGCCGGTGGTGGGACGCTGAACACTGTTCAGCGAGACAGTATCCGGTAGCTGCTGATACGGAAATATTCGCCCCGTCGGCCTCTTACTGGGGGGGGGGGGGGGGGGGGTCGAATACAAGAGGTACCTCTTGTATTCGGCGTGCCGATCCTGCAATTTTCCCGAAAAAGAAATGGAAAAAAATACCACAACCCCGGAACCCGCGGGAACCCCCTTCTTCTTGGAAGACGCACGTAATTTGTGGTGCCCGGGTCTATTTTTCACGGTTCTCTTCATCGGAGCTGAACGCGAGCACAAATTCGCCGAAAAAGGTCTGCTACACGGGCCAGCAACGAAATGTCACCAACCAGTGGGTCGATTCCCGTCCTTTTCATTGGAAACCTGTGGGTTCCATGCCCGGTGCCCCGCATCTGGTAAAGACCCACGAACCACGCACATAATTCTTGGTCCCCGGGTCTATTTTTCACGGTTTTCTTCATCGGAGCTCATCGCGATCAGAAAACCGTTGAAAAAGGTCTGTTTTGCGGACAAAGAACATTTCCGGAGTACTGATAAACGAAGCAACGGACGATCAGCATCAACTGACCAAAGGTGATGAAAATGATAAGGTAAAAGTTTCTTGTTCTTCGCGTGTACAGGGTATAAACCTCTTCTCTTCATGTGCAACCGTTGTTCCGGAAATGTTCCCTTCAGTACAGATGTACTATTAAGAAAATATCCAACTTTTTTCCAGATTTCCAAAATGCCTGTTGTATTCAAGGTACCTCTTCTATTCAAGGTACCTCCTGTATTCGATCCCCCCCCCAGTAAGCTATCCGTCGAAACATACACGCATCACGGCAATTCGTAACCGTGATCCGTCTCTTTCATCCCGAGCGGGCGGGGTGCGGCATGGAATGCTTTAAACTCGTAACTGAACGTAAAAAGGGATGGCAGAGGTGGGACGAAAGAGCTGTATCGGGTGAGAGGAGCCGTGAGCCGGTCCGTCCCTATCTCTTGAAACTGCATCGAAGTGCCTGCCGCTGTTTATCACAGTGAATCACGGTCCACCACGGTCTATCAGGTCCATCCCTAGTCCCTAGAGCTGCACTGAATTGCCCGGTGCTGTATTCTTCGGTCTATCACGGTCGATCAAGAGGGGATGGACCGGCTCAAGCCGCAGTTTGAAAGGGCAAGCGGTTTCCCAACCCAGCGCTTTTTCTCCCTTCTGCTGCTACTGAGTTTAATTGTATTTATTTTTTTCTTTTCTGACTGCAAGCTGGCAGTGGTGTTAGGATTGAAATCAGAGGTCGGGAGGGAGGCGCAGTGTATAAAGTAAAGTTGGAGTGGAATTGACAAAGAGCAGTGTGCGGAAGAAGTTATCGTCATTGGTACTTTGTTGAACTGGACTAAAGCTGGAACGGGTTTAAGACAGACCGGGTAAAACCTGCGACACCTGGGAGGGTGTCCCAGGCAGTCACCTGCCTGCGCCAGTGGTGGTCCTGCCGTCTAGCTGCTTCCCAGGTTTTACCCGGTTCAACAGTATTCCAATCAGGTATCTTTGAAAGAAAACATGCACGCAGCTCGTCCACACGTTCAAGTCATATGTATCAACTCATATCCACGCACATGGCACCACACAAACACAAATGCACTTAGCAAGCTTCCTTGAGCGCCTTCGGCACCAAGTTGAAATCCCACGCTTCTGAGCGAAGTACCCAATCCGGAGAACTGAGCCCACGTGTACTGTGCTGCAAAAATAGCAAAGAAGCGATGAAAATTCCAACACACACACACACACGAAACACTTGTTGTTTGTTGTTGAACAACTTTGACCTCGCTCAGTTGGACGCACACGATGCCATCAGCCGCTTCTGTATAAGCGTCAGGTCGTCGGCTGTTATGGTCGTGCGCAGCCGCTGTTGCAGGAGGGCCTGCAGTGTGAGGAATGTGGAGCGAAAAAGGCTGTCCGACGGTGCCTCGAGGACCAACGGCGGCGCGTTGGCGACAGAGATCGTCAGAATCCTCCACTGCTTCAGCGACGTATCCGCGCCGGCGCTGCCGACGGTGATGTTCGATATGCTCTTCCACGGGAGGATAGCGACGGTCTGCTGCTTGAGCGTGCAGTGCACCGTGTCCTGCGGCATGATCTGCACGAAACAGTTCTTTAAGAGCCCCTTCGGCGTGTGGATGTGGTACGTCGCCCCGTCGACGAACCGACGCAGCTCGGCGGCGGTGACAGTGGACTGCGAAACGCCGGAGGACGCGGCTGACGGCCGCGAGACGTGGCTGGCGAACGTTACCGTCGGCGACGGTCGGGCGACGGCACTTGCGCCCTTGAGGGTGCTGTGGGGCTTGGCGAGCTCCTGAGACTGTGCGGGGGGCAGCTTCTGCTTGAGGTTGCTGTGGGGTTTGGTGCGGAGCTCCTGGGATTGCACGGGAGGGGGCGAGTTGTGCTTGAGGCTGCTGTGGGGTTTGGCGCGAAGCTCCTGGGATTGCGCGGGATTGTGCTTGAGGTTGCTGCTGCAGGGTTTCGCACCCGGCGCCTGCGGTTGCGCCGGGGGCAGGTTGCGCCGGGGCGTCAACAGCTCCCTCGACGAGCCACTCCCGCTGCTGTCGAAGCTGCGGCACGGGGGGTCGCTGACCGGACTGCCCACAGGCGCCTTCCGGACCTGCAGCTGCTCTTTGAGCAACCGCAGCCTCTCGTACTCATCCCGCAGCCCGGGCATCATCGAGAGCTCTCGCAGGCTGAGGTGCTGGGTATCGCCGCTGAGCACCATCGTCGCGCCGGGAACCCGTGTGGCTGAAAAAGGAAAGAAGGGTCTCCTGCGTGCGGGACGAACCGCGAGGTCTCGCGCAAACCCGCCGCGATCGGTCGCCTTTCGTGTTTCCGACGATCCCGTGCGACGTACAGATTGGTGTCTTTCGACCTTTTGTTTGTTTTGTGAGGTTGGTCGGTGGGCGGGGGGGGGTTGGATAGGAAGCTCTACTATATCGGGCGGGGTTTTTTTGTGTTTCCGGTGATTATCTTTTTTATTTTTATTTATTTTCGTGCGGCCGACGATATCCACGTCGTTCGGATGCCTGGCGGCTTGGTTTTTTTTGCTTGCTTGCTTTGTCCTTCGCGTTGCCGTCGGCTTTTTTTTTGGAAAAAAAAAAGGTTATGTGTTGCCGATGTGATTTTGTCTGTCAACTTTTCTTCTCTGTGTGCAGTCAGACGGTTTACGTCGTTCTGGTGAATGGCGGCTTCGCTTTATTGCTTTCTTGCTTTTTGAGTTTCTTTTTTGTTTCTGGAGGCACCAAGTACCTCGGAAAGAGGGGCGTCTCGGGGACACGCCTAGGAGGCGGAGGGAAAGAAGAGAGGTACTTTCTTTCTTCTTGTCTCCTGGCTTTGGCTGATTTTTAGCGTTATTTGTGGATTAGAAGGTCGGTATTTTAAAGTCTCCGGTTGACCGTAGAGGCTTGGGTATGGCGGGGGGTTGGGAAAAGTAAAAGAGTGCGACTCGTTTCGGGTGTTGTGTCACTCCGTTGTGATACCTTGTGAAGTCCCCTAACGCGTTTAGAGGGTGCTTGGGTTTGGGTAGGGTGTGGTCGTTCTGCTGCGGCGTGAAAAGCCAGGAAGTTTCGACGCTAATCTTCGACTCTTGATTTCTTCTCGTCTCCTGGCTTTGGTTGATTTTTAGAGTTAAAGTTCGCTTGAAACTCGGGGGGTTCAAAGTATCCGGATGACCTTTGGCGATGTGGGAAGACATCCTTTGTGTGCGTGATCTTAACGGCCAAGATCTGCAAACCCCAATAATGCCCTTGGCTGTAGCCCACAACAAACACAGGGAGCCCCGCGTTGAGCAGCCGTCCTCGGGTTGGGCTTCCGTGTTGGGTTTCGGAGGGTTTGTCCCTGTTGAGTGTGCATAGTTTAATACGCTAGCAGCGGCGGCTTACCACTTCTTCAAAAAAACAACAACTTCCGATTCAGGGTCGTCGTCCCTTGTTGCAAGAAGACAGTCACCTACTACGGCGCCATACTGAGGAAGGCCAACCGTAAGTAAGGTATGTAGATAATGGCCGCAACCATCAATGACCAACAACAAAGGTACCCACCGATTCTCTTACCTTCTGTAACCACCCTTATAGGGGGCGTTTTGGTCATTTTCGTGTCGTTGTTGCATCCCAGTCGGTCAGCCCGCTTCGCTGAGTATTGGATCAAGAAAGGGGGTGGTGGTGGAAAATGCGGAAGTAGATGTATGTTTTAAACTGTGTTTTTTTGAGAAGTTGCGGTATGTTTCACCGTTTGCAACAGCCATGAGAATATTCTTCCTGTCCTGCGTGTGTTCTGTGTAATGGTGACCGTGAGAAGGTGTTCCAAGTACATGTTGTCAATTCTGTCTGAGTGCGCGAGGTTACCGAAGCCACCGCGTGCCTTCCGTGCCAGGGGTCGGATACTTTTAGGTTTACTTGTCTTCAAGAGTTCCCACCCGTCGAGATCGCTTGAGTGTGCTCTGTGCTCTACACTACAGGGAGTATTTGGGGGTTTTCGCGATGCGGAATCCGCTTTCGGGAGCAACACGGCGGGGTCTAACGGCACCACTCTGTATCTTCGATGCCCTCGCAAATGCTCGGGATGCTTGCGGCCCAGTTCTTGGAGAGGGCAATGCGGAGCTGCTTTGAGATCTGGGCGATGCAAGCAGTGTAGGTGAGCTCAGCGGAGTATTTCCAGTAGATGGAATCCCCGAGGACAACGATGGCGGCATGGTACGCAACCTGCAGTGCTGTGGGCTCGGTGAGCGTGGCAGCGAAGGAGACATTTTTGATGGAGAGGACGTTCTTGAGACGACCGCCGGCTGCGACGGCGAGCTAGTCGATGGCCGCGAGCAAGGTCTGCGCCCCAGTGAGCACTGCGCTTGCGATGTTGACTGCGGCGGAAGCCGCAATCAACGCCTATTTGGCCGCTGTGATGGCGGCATTCGCGAGCGACTCTTAGTTGATCCGTGAGGCAGCATGGTCCGCCTTCAATTCGAGGACGTTCGTCCAGCACAACGCGGCCTTCAACGACGACCACCACCAAGCATCCTCTAACTCGCGGCACTTGGCGGACAACGCGGCGATCGTCTCGGGCAACGACGCGCTGTCTCCCCGCCACTCGTCCAGTTTGTGTATCCAGTGGGCACGCACCGCGGCCAGCTTCGTTTCCTCGGCCTTCAAGTCGTCTTGCTTGGCCTGCAGGGCTGACTGTGCCGCGGCGTTCGCCTTTTCGGCCGTCGAAGCCAGCGCGTGCAAAAAGGCAGTGACGTCGTCGATCAGCCGGTCTGGCGCGAGGGACATGCCGCCAGTCACACGCAGCCTCTTCGGGGCCGTCGACGAGCTGAATCCAAGCGAGAGGGCGAGGTCCAGCGGACCGAGCATCGCGCCGCCGTCGAGGGTCACTGCAACCCCACCGTCAGCTGAGCTCGTCGCTGCCATCGCCATCGCGCCGAGAGCGAGTATCTCCATCTCGAACGGCCGCTCCACGGGGTCGCGCACGCTGTGCAAGCTCCACCCAAGTTCGGGGTAACCGCATTTCGCCATCTCCACAGCCACCGACATCTCCGCGCCGTGGAGGCCGAACGGGAGGTTGCGCAGGATGGCCGTACCGTTGCCATAGCACCGCTCGGCGGCTACCCCCTGAAGGGCGGCGTTGCAGTACAGGTACTCGCCGTCGTGAGTCAGCCACCGTGTCGATTGCAAACGCCGTTTGCGCTAACATCACGAGGGCCGCTGCCCGATACATCGGTCTGTCTTTCGACTTTTGTTGTGATTTCTCCCGCTTTCGTTGGACCGGCTTCATACGTGCGGCATATTCTTTCGGACTGCACCAAAGTGTCACGACGACTTTTTGGACGGCAAAGTCATGTGGTACAACGTTTCTGTCCGAGATCGACGCCAACGCTACAATCGTGCGGTTAGAACAAGCGGGGAACGACGAACCCCGAGGATGGGTTGAAGACAAAAACGGTTGTCGGGCAAGGTGGTGACGGAGAGAAAATTCGTGACCTGGGCAACATAGCCGGCCACTGCATCGTATACGGAGAGGACGGGGGGGGTGCTTCATTGCGAAGAAGGGCGCAGTTCTGTCTTGGTATGATGTATCATGATATTACTTGTTCGTTGTTGACAAGAGTGCCGAACCAAGGCTGCCTGCGTCTTTTTCCCGGATAGCAGGGCTCGAGATAGCGCTTTTTTTCGAACCCCGGCTGCAGCCCAGGATCGGTTTTGGAACCCGAGAAGCCGGCCCCGAGTGAAAGTTCCCGGGTGCGACTCGGCCGCATTCGCAATGAAGTTCCCCCCCGTCCGTTGTTCTTATTCACGGAGCGAGGAACGCCCTTCCGCTGCTCGACGCGGGACGGTGATGGTTCGTTCTGTTCCTTTTTGGGGAGATCCCAGCAATTCGACGAAGCCGCGCGACCCACACGCTTCTGCTTCCAACAATCAGACCTGGGTCTGAAGGTTGGAATATTGATCGAAGTCAGGGGTTCGTGATGCCCGCAACAACTACGTGGTTCTAACAAAAGGGAACGACAACCTCGAGGTTGATATTGAGGACGAAAATGGTTGTCGAGCAAGGTATCAAAAGAAACTTGACGACCCCGGAACTGAGCCGGCCCCATCCCTCCTGTTTGACCGTCATGCCACAACTCCCAGCTCCAGGGGAGTGTAGACAGCAAACGCCAGCAGCTGTGATGGGTCGAGGTTCAGAATGCAAAAAAAGGTCCGGAGGCGATAGCCTGCTGCATTAGCCACGCAGGGGACTACCTTTCGGAACGCACCGAGTCGTGATCAATGGCGGCGGGCAATTAGATGCAGTTCCAGGGGATAGGGTGGAACGACTGACCACCCACCCCAACAGGCAACTTCTTTTCTTGAAAGTATGCCAATACTGCAGGGAATAGTTGACTAGACCTCTTGAGTTTGTGCTGACCACGAATAGGGGAGTCGGGAGAACCTACAAAGCCAAAAGCAGGACCGACCCCCCCCGTTCGTGAGAAAAAGCGAAGAATAAAAACACCTTCTTTTTTCCATCTATCTTTGTCAAGAGCTGCAACTCAACTATTCCCCCGGTAGGT
This sequence comes from Diplonema papillatum, assembly GCA_030068145.1. Lineage (NCBI taxonomy): Eukaryota > Euglenozoa > Diplonemea > Diplonemida > Diplonemidae > Diplonema > Diplonema papillatum. The sequence continues at coordinate 52,544 of JAPJBO010000695.1, forward strand.
GGCTCCCAATGAAGTATGTCAGCACGACAAAGCGGGTGTTGGCTACCTTTGCCTGCTTCATCTTTTTTTCCTTCACGCCGTGTTTAACGGTTTGGGTGGGGGAAGTTGCTAGGCAGCGGAATCGAGCGGGAGGCGGACCGCGCAGCGAATCCCGGGAAGGAAGTCACACCGGAATTGCTGGAGCAGTACTCTTCAGCTTTGCGCCTTGCTTGCGCACGTAAAAACATGTTCCAAAGCACCGTAATAGCTCAGGAGGCAACAACTCACGCACAAACAGCTGGGGGGCGGGTATGCTGGGGGACGGGTATTGCAGAAACGCGCGATAGCCAGGGTGCCCGCCACCTCTTCCGCTTCCAGTCGTGTTTAGTGGCCACGGCTCGGGGGAAATACTCGAGGGGCTGCCTTGTGCTTACTTCGAAGGAGGCTAGAGGGGGAGAAACAATACAACTACAAAATGGGTCTTTTTTGTTGAACGCTTACGCCCGCCACTAAACCCAGATTCACCTGTGTTTCGTGTGGGCTACAGCACATTTACCTCCTTTGATCTTTTGCAGCTGGCAGCCTCCTCAAGTATTTCCTACAAAGCAGGTGCTTATACAAGAAAAAAAACGGCTCACAGCGGTACCGAGCGGTGCGCTGTGAGCCGCAATTTCTGGCAAGGAAGGAATTTTCGCGTCGGTGGTAGAAACCGAGCGGGAATCGAGTCAACGGAGTGCCTTGTTCTGAGTTTCGGCTATTTAATGCACGGAAATCAGCGTCGAACCGGAGTCAGCAGACAGGACAGCGCTGGTTTGCAGACATGTCTCGGCAAAGCCAAGACCGAAAGAGGAGAACGGAATGCGTCACTTTCCCATCACGGGTTGCAATCGCGCGGCAAGAGCCAGATACCAGCGAGGAGCAAGGACAAAGAAGCAGCACTGGAGAAGGCGAAATGATGAACCCCCTTCCCGAGGCTCTGAGCAGCCACAAGTAGGCGGCCACGACCCTGGACCCGCGACCAAGCGAGAGCCGTCGGCGGCAGATTCAATTCAACGATACTCTCGACGGCGAGATAGTGAGGGTAAATCGGCCGCAGCATCAAAAGCGGGTCTGGTGCAGTCACACAGCCGTCGGTGCATTGAATCGGCTCGGCAACGGGATGGTGCAGAACAGCGTGAAAGCAAGACATATAACAACGAACCATGGCCTGCGGCACCGGTTGCTGATGCAATGTTCTGCACACCAGTATGTTCTTCGAATGGCGAGGCTGTTGGAACTTACGCACACGCTATACGGTGGAATGTCAGCTCGCAGCCGCAGCACGTTGCTTTAGAATGTTGGTGATGAAGTATTCACCGGCCTTGTACGAAGAGCGAACCTGTGTTCGTTGTGGGTTGGTTGATGTTTAGGCAGGCGACTGTCTCTCGATCTGTTTACTGTCAGGAGCAAGTGCCCTGTCCCGAAAAGGAGAAACGGGAGAGCAAAACTTCGTGGCTACCGTCGTGCGGCCGTAGGGTTAAAGAAGGGCCACACACCATGGGACCCGACGCAGCGTACAGGAAGCCCATCTCCTCACCTTCGATCCGCCACTGCTCGAACTTGTCCGGGTGCACGTACTGGGCGACCTTCATCCTCGAGCGAAGAGGCTGCAGGTACTGGCCTAAGGTGACGCAGTCGACGCCGACGCTGCGCAGGTCGCGCATGGTCTGTCGGACTTCCTCGTCGCTCTCGCCGAACCCCAGCATGATCGACGACTTGGTGAGCACGCCGTGCGTCTTTGCCGCTGCGAGGACGTCTAAGCTCTGCCTGTACTTCGCCCTGCGGTCGCGGACGATGGGCGACACGCGCTCGACGCACTCGATGTTGTGTGCGAACACCTCCAAACCGGCAGTGGCCACCGTTTCGATGTGCTGCGTGTTCCCTTGGAAGTCCCCGGTCAAGCACTCGACGAGGACCTTCCCGGCGGTCTCTTCCTTGATCGCGCGGATGCATGCCGCGATGTGCGCGGCGCCGCCGTCCGGCAAGTCGTCGCGGTCGACCATCGTCATGACGACGTAGTCGACTCCCATCTTCTGCACGCTCCGCCCGGTCTTAACGGGCTCCTCGGGGTCCAGCGGGGGAGGCGCGCGCGACGTTTTGATGGCGCAAAACCGGCAGCCCCGCGTGCACGTGTCGCCCATGAGCATGATCGTCGCGGTGGCCGTCTCGTTCTCGCCGCCGCCCCAGCACTCGCCGATGTTCGGACACCGGGCCTCTTCGCAGACGGTCGCGAGGCCGGAGGCGCGCATGCTCTTCTTGATCGTCTGGAAGTTCTTGTTCTGGTCCTTCGTCTTGATCATCTGCAGCTTCAGCCACGGGGGCAGTGGCTCTGACCGCAGCGGCTTGCGCACAACGCGCTTCTGCGTGTGCGCCTCCACGAAGTCATCTAAGCTCGGCCCGTCGCCGATCTTCGTCTTGAAACTCTCGAGGTCGAACTTCTTCTCCGCCGCCGCCGCCGACGAACAGCTGCGCACGCCCCGCCGGCAAAGGAACCGTTGGACGAACATTTTCTTGGGGGGGATGGAGCGTGCAACTGAGAGGGGAAAAGTGAGTTAGTCGGAAAATACTCGAGGGGCTGCCTTGTGCTTACTCGAAGGAGGCTGGAGAGGGAGAAACAATACAACTACAAAATGGGTCTTTTTTGTCGAACGCTTACGCCCGTCACTAAACCCAGATTCACCTGTGTTTCGTGTGGGCTACAGCACATTTACCTCCTTTGATCTTTTGCAGCTGGCAGCCTCCCCAAGTACAAAGCAGGTGCTTCTACAAAAAAATATCGCAGGTTCAGAAATACTAGACGACGGCCCTTTGGGTTGAGCGCCCAAGGCGCTACCACCTCATCTAACTGTTGCGAGAGTATGTTGCATGTTAGCCGCCATTTCCGGATTCGCTTCCGGATTTACTGGACAACAAGAAGAGGGCCCTTCACAGCAACAGGACTCAAAGGGAGTCTGACAGTCGGCCGTCTGCACCGGAAGCCGTCAGCATACGACGCGTCTGCGGGCAGGGGCGGAGGTATCACCACCAAATAATTGGAAACCGGTCCACCATATCCCGGTGAAATGGCAGCACATCGCCTGTCGCTGTTGTGAACCTCAAATCCTTGTTGTACTCTCACAACACGAGCCCCTCCAGAGCTCTCAACGATGCCAGGGCGATCGGCCTTCGACTTCTTTGCGATTGGCGGCGCGCACGGCGTTCCAGCACGCCATTCGATGAACCATTCATTCTCTTCCATTGGCCGGTCTCTCACTTTATTCGCCGGGTACGTATGATTCGCACAAGCCATCTGAAGAAAGGTAGAACGAATGCCGAGTCTGGGTTAAACGGGGTAGGTAGCGGTCAAAGAAGGCGACCCTGGTTTTAGCCGAGCATGCGCCCGCGCAGCACCGTTTCGATGCCGAGGGTCCCCTTCACGTCTGGCTGGCGAGTTTTGGAGGCGGTTGTGCAACCCGAGGGGACAGTCGTGCCCTCAGGACAACAGCCCCCTGGGAAAACAAGTGCCGCAACTCGCACGCCGACTCCAGCTGAGAGACACTCCACACGCAGCCCTGGAGTCGTGGACGATCGGCCTTCCAGGGCCGCCATTGAAACAACGCCCAGGCGGAAGCCCCTGGGTTGGTGAGCGAAGAAATACGCTTTTTGCACGAAAGAAACGCCAATGCGCACAAAGAAAAATACTTTCAGAGGGGCCACCCCGGTGCTTCTTCCGAGGCTGGAGCGGGAGAATAGGCAGACCTATCGTGGTACCCGTCGGAGGGGGTGGAAACTTCTTATGCAACCACTCCCTCCCCCGAAGACCCCGGCTCCGCGCTGGTGGCATGTCGCCGGCGGGCTGATTGGTACTATGATTTCCTCCTTCGTGCTTTGCAACTGGCGGCCTCCTCACAGACAGATGCGTAATAATGAAACAATGCGAAGTAAGGGGCGCAACTGGGGTGACGTGAGAGGTGGGTCTCATGTGCTCCGTTGGCCGAAAATACGTTGGTTGTCATCTTCTCAGCAGCAAGAGTTTCTATTTGGTCAGCTTCACCCCGCGCTGAGGGTTTAGCATCCGATGTGGAGCATGCGGTCCGGCGAGCCGGCGCCGATGTTCTGAATGTTGACAGCCATCGAGTTGTCGATGATGGCTTGTTTCACAGCTGCGGGGGTAGCGGTGGGGTTGGTCGTCAGGTACGCAGCCATGACTCCAGCAACGTGGGGGCATGCCATCGACGTACCAGAGAGCGTCGTGTATCCTCCGCCAACCGCGCACGACAGAACCAGCGTGCCCGGAGCGAACACATCCACGCAGGTGCCGTAGTTCGAGAACGGCGAACGGTAGTCCATTGTCTGGAATCTGGTCCACTCCGTCGATCCAACAGTCGTGATCAGGTTTGCACCCGCAGGCGAGAAGTTGCAGGCATCGGCGTTGCTGTTGCCGGCGGCGGCCACCATGTGCACACCTGCGGCTTGAGCTGCGTTGGCTGCTTCGTTGAACACCGGGCTGCTCCCGCCACCAAGCGACATGCTCCCGATCGAAGGCCTGCGCGTCAGGTCCTTCTGCTGAACCACCCACTCCATACCTGAGATGATGCCCTCAAGCGTTCCAGATCCGAAGTCGCTGAGAACCTTGACTGCGATGAGCTTGGTGCTCTTGGCAATGCCGGACAGAGTACCGCCGACAGTACCAGCGCAGTGAGTTCCGTGTCCGTTTACATCGTCAGTGCCGGATCCGCCCACGAAGTTCGCGCCTGATTCACAGCGACCAGCCAAGTCTGGGTGCGTGCACTGAATACCAGTGTCCAGAATGTACGCGTCAACACCCTGACCCCATTGTGCGTTGCGGTTGAATTCGTGAGAAGAGGCCTCCGACGCGCTCTCGACTGTCGTCCTGACCAGTCCCCAGTATCCGCCGACGACTTCCGTCTTCTCGTTGCACGGCAGGAAGCTCTGTGCGGCTTTAATGACGGCGTTGTATTCGATCGACTCGACCAGATGGTCCAGCTGAGACATCTCCTGCAGTCCTGCGGCACCAAGCTTGGCTGACATGGCACGGAACTTGCCGATCTTGTGCTTCTTGCCTCCGAAACGAGCGACAAGAGCGTCGTGCTCGGCGTCAGTGATGTTTCTTCTCAACGACATGACGTACGAACCTTCAACATACTCGTCGGGTTTCGGTGCGAGTGTAACAGCGACGGCAGACCCGACCAGCAGCAACAATCCGAACGCGCGAAACATTTTGTAAGGATAGACTGGACAAGTGTTCCTGCGGCCAGGGAGTCAGTAACCAAAGCGCAGGGGGTGATTCGTTAACTTCAAAATTCCTTCGGTTTCTCAAAACGTGGGCACTTGGGAAGCTGTCTCTCCCACCGATCGAGTTTGCGGTGAGGTTCACTCCGAGTCCGCGGGCATCGTGGTTCAAGGTCCACCGAAGCTCCCTCTAGCTTCGCAACTCGCAACCACTCTCCTGTACCTTCCTCACGAAACGGCGTTTATATGGTCCTGAGAAATTCATTCCTAGCCCTGCCCCGTCCGGGCCCACTGCGATTAGGTCCGGATCCCAAGATCCCCACGAGCAAGCTCCAGTTTTCCATACATTCAACAGGAAAGGCGACAAGAGCAGTAGCTCTTGTTGGTCGCCCTTTTCTTGTCGAATGCTCCATGCTGCGCCCCTCACCCCTGCGTAAAAAGTCCGGCCCCGGTCAACGCAACAGGGTCTTCTTTCCCGACAGCTTCAAGTCCGTTCCCTTGACTGCCGTTTCCCCACATGGGTGTCAGTCACTGCCCGGTGTAAGCATGCACGCGCAGGTAAGAAGGCCGCTAAGAAGAGGGGTGAAAACGGGTCCTGGAACTAACTGTTTCTAAATGCGATCTATTGAAGTCGTCGACTCGACGGGTACACTGGGAAGGGAAAAAAGACAGGCGCTTCGTTTTGTTTGTGCGTGTGCCGGTTGATCGTTTTCCCGCTTGTATTTACCCTGAGTCATTTCCAGGTAAGGAATTCTGATCAACCACCAGAACACGCTGTCGACGTCTTTTTAGCCTGCGCAATACATTGAAGGGCAACCAGCAAGATTTGTTAGTGCTAAAAATAAAAAACAAAGAGTAACTGCAACGCAGCCCCACCGGGCGAGAGCGGTTGGTAGGTCGTCCGCATCCTCGCGGATGCGGTCAGGCTGGGGTTAGTGGATGGTGCGAAGCTGGTCGTGGCCCGATCTGCTCACGCGGCGTCCACACCCACCCAGCGGTAGCATCACACCGATCGAACAACTGGACGCACGACCCTAAGCTTGAGAGAATAGTTGAGTCGCGGCTCTTGTCAGGTAGACAAAAAAGACGTTGTTTTCGTTCTTCGCTCTTTATTTTTTTTTGAATAAGCACCTCCTTTGTAGGAAATGCTTGAGGAGACTGCCAGTTGCGATAGATCAAAGGAGGTAAATGTGCTGTAGCCCACACGAAACACAGGTAAATCTGGGTTTAGTGGCGGGCGTAAGCGTTCAACAAAAATGCCGAAGCAACTCGACAGGTCGGGCGCGGTGAGTTCGGTGAAGAGGGTGGTCGGGACTGATGTCCCGTCCCTTCTTTCATTCACCGCAAACAACCGCCGACTCGCGGCGGAAAGGAAGGGCCGGGCGCGAGGTTTCCCGACCCTCCGCAATCGTGAGCAGCCCAAACTCAAGATTGCCAGCCAACTATTTATATTCTCAGCAGGATTTGCATACTTTCCACGCTCGTGTAAAGACGCGCGTACCGTTGCCTCTTCGGCTTCCGTGCTTTCGGGACTGGAGTGCTTCCGCAAGTACTTCCTGCGCTACAGGTGCCCTATATATAAGTGACAGGTTTTCGGCGGCAACCGCACGTCAAAGGTGTCCGCTACTGAGTGGTGGTGCGTCACGACGAACGGTGATGAAAAGGCATGACGCAATGGGGTGAACCGTTGTTTGCGGGGGGACAAACTGTCACCGGTAGGAGAGCAGCCGCCTGCGCTCGCGAGGGGTCGCGCTTGCCTTGGACGCGGCGTGGTGGTCGGTTTTGAACCGGGGGGTCTGCCGGAGGAGGGTCGGCGACGGTTCACGGGGCGCTGCTGCGGTGCGAGGCTTGCGAGGGGAGTACGTGGAAGGCGGCGTCGGGGACCGCGACCCGGGGTGGCGGCGGGGGTGCGGGTGGACGACGCCGGCCATGGGGTCGCCGGTGACGGAGCGCAGCTTGTGCCGCAGGGCTTCGATGAGGCGTTGGTCCGCGTCGTGCTGCTCCTGCAGCCGCACGTTCTCGACTTCGAGCGCGCGCTGCCGACGCCGCGTGTCCAACAACTCGCGGCGGAGATTCGACGACGCTGATTCAGCGGCTACCGCCCGCCGCGCATGCTCCTCCGCAACGGACGACGCCGAGAACTCCACCGAAGGCAGCGACCGATGGTTGTGGAACCCCCCGTCGGCGCTGTGCCTCGGCGAGACCGCGGTCTCCAGCATCCTCGCCAAGCTCTCGTGCTGGTCCGCGAACGTGCGCTCCATCCTCTTCATGTTCTCCTCGTGGATCGCGACCGACTTCTCGACTTCCCTCCTCTTCCGACTCTCCTCCAGCTTGCTCAGCTGCTCTTTCAGCCTCCTGTTCCGCTCTGCCTCCTCCTTTTCCAACCTCTGGACGCCATCTATCAACGACTCCTTCTCACATTCCGGCTGCTGTAGCATTAAGCTGGCAAGATGTTCTCGAGCATCTTGCCAGGCGCTCATTCAGTTCGCCACCTTTCTGCTTCTTTTGGATGCCTAGCGATCCCGTGGGATGGTCGGGTCGGGTGTATTGTTCTCGTATTCTTCCTGCTGTGTCGGTGTACGGTTACGGATGGGTCGCTTGAGTATCTTCCATTTTCGGGAACGATGCATTCGCAGGTGAGTTGGCACACTCTCATTCTCGGCTGCTGACTTCTATGGACGCCGCTCGGCCAAATGTCACCGGCGAAAAGCGACGCTAGCGATGCACAGCCCGATTTGATACAGGTCTATCTAAACAGGAACACCCGTGAAAGGGGCCGCGGTTGCGATTTGAACGCACGTCAACTGACCAGTCCCGGGACTTCTCCTTCCGCCTCTCTACACTGTTTGTTCATATAGCCGAGAGAGCGAGAGAGAAACAGTCGAAAAATGCGACTTCCTGAGTCGTAGGCCGTGTCATGGATCGGCCAAATAGGCCGTCAACTCAATCAAAAAAAAAACGTTTAAAGGGGGAAGCAAGAATGTGTTTGTGTGGTGCTTGGAATGGGTAGTGTTCCGGTCCTTTTAGCCATGGACACATGAGGCGGACCGTCATCAGCAGAACCTGAGTGTCTGCCTACAGGTCAGCAGGTGTTTGTCAGGCGCTGTACGTGGGGTGTGGGGGCTCTTGGTGCGTCCCCCAGCGGACATCCAAATTCAAATTGCGACGTTTGCGGACCTCCGCAACATTATTTTCGCCTCTCTGTTCCCAGTTTGTTCCGGTCCAAATTATTCGGGGCCCGTTCTGGACTTAGCACTTGTCAACTGGTCTCAGCAAGCGGACTCGGCCAACTGGACCCAGCGACCCGGGTATGGTGAGACTGGGTCGTTTGGGGCAGTTCTTCACTGGCAAATCTTCACTTCGGCAAAGTGAAGATTCCCAAAGTGGAATAAGTATTTCCCGATATCGGGTGGTACTCACTCAGGATGGACCTGGCAGACGACCTTTCCTTCCCCTAACGGAAGTCATGCACGACGCGGTAGTCGTCATGGAACGGCGTCGGGGCCTTGAAAAGCTCGAGATCTCCCGCGGAACTGTCCGGGTCCTTCACGAAAACGAACGTCCGGTACAACCCCATCATCTCGCGGTTGTCCTCGTCCTCCGTCGAGTCGAAATCCAGCCGCATTTTCGCTGCGCACGACGCCGCGATGTCCTTCGAGTCGGCAGCGTTCGCGGCAAACTGGCGGTATTGCAGGGCGTTGACGGATTCCTCCCGCACAGGCGACATGCCGTGTTCTGCGCATAGCTGCTCCAGGGAGGCGGGACTCACCAGGTATTCGTCTCCTTTCACGTACGTCTTGAGCTGGAAGTGATACTTCAAACCAAACCACGATTCAGAGGGTGGTGTCGCGGGATCGGGAAAGGCACGGATGGCGGAGGCAGTTTCAGGGGGGAAAGTGAGAACGGCGGGGCCGATGTTCAGAGGGACGGGCTCGGCGCCGCCGCACGACGAATCGCGGACGCGGGTCGTGAGGAGGTCGTAGTCCGGGATGACACCTATGAAATGGCCGCCGGTTCGCAGGCGGGTACCCGCGTTCCGAACCAGGTTGCTGGCAGCGGTTCGGTCGCTCCAGCAGTAGTGCAAGGCCAGTTGGCACGACACGACGTCGAACGCCACACCGCGGCAGCACGGCTTCGCGCGTTCGACCTTGCGTAGCAACTCGGGGTCCTCCATCCTCCCGACGCCGAGCACACAGCGATACGGGCTGTTCAACCCCTGATACCGCTTTCTCGCGGCCTCAATGCGCGACGCCACCGGATCGACTCCCACGTACAGTGACGTGTCGACCGTCAGCTTCCCCAGGTCGCCGCCTTTCCCGCACCCGAGGTCGAGTACGACGGCACCGGCGCGGCGATGCCGGCGCAGGAGGATCGTTTTGATCCAGTTGTTGAAGCGGTTCCAGTACTCGCGTTCGGTCGGCGCGGCGCTGTTGTCGTGGTACTGTTTCTCGGCTTCGGTCATGCCGCGCGTGTCGACGGGGATGACAGTCGGCCGGAGGCTCGACACGGCGCGGCTCGTTTCGCTCTCCATGCAATCCAAGCACGTGGACACGCCTCGGAACTTCGATCCATCGTGCGGCTCGCCGGCCGGCTGTTTGCCGGCGGGTGCGTTTTCCCCGTCAGCCTCAGTGGTGGACTCAAAGCGGGTCGTGTTCGCGTGGATTCGGGTGCCGCAGGACTTGCAGCGCGATTCGCGTCCCCCGAAGCGGATGGTGTTCCCCGAGTCGGCGACGTTCGGGAGAAGAGACATCAACGCGTCGGCGGGGACCCGCAGCGCGCGATTCAAGCAAGCGCCGGCCACGCGTTCGTCGTTGGGCCTCGCCTTGTCGGCTCGCACCCGCTCGATCGTCCACACCCTCCGACTCTCTTCGTCCTCTTCTTCCTCCTCCGCAGCCTCCCCTTCCAGCTGCGTCCTGCACTCCTTCACGAACCGACAGCTGCACTCCACGATCCTTCCGTTCCACCTTTCCGCCTCTTCCGGCGTCAGGTTGTCAATCGAGTCGAAGTGCACGTAACAGAAAGGCTTCGCCCGCAGCGCCCACAGAACCGCGGTGACCCCACCCGCCGCCCCCTGGGAAGGGTCGCGCGGCGCGGTGGTCAGCAGGAAGTCGCTGGTCATGTGGTCCGGCGATTTCCACTTGATGAGGGTCCCGTCGCTTCCCTTGAGGTAGAAGCGCTTCGGGGTGAAGATGAGGCCGTCGGTGGGGTAAAAGACAGGGGGTGCGGCACCCGGGCCCTGCGCGCGGCGGGCGCGCTCGTTTTCGGCGTCGACGGCGAGCAGCTTCGGCAGGTGCAGCAGGGAGAAGTACCTCTTCCTGCAGAAGCTGATCGCGGCGCCGGTCGCCGCCGGCGGCGGCGCCTCGCTGGGGAACCCCCCGTGGTTCTTGTGGTAGTATGGGTCGAGCTCCCGGGAGTCGGCCGCGACTTCGACGCCGAACGACGGCTCGAGCGGAAACGTCAGCGCCGCGGCCTCGACGCGGGTGATCAGCGACTCGGAGTACAACAGCCGCCTCCGCGACTGCTTGCCGCTGTCGTGCAGCACGTCCAGGACCACGAACAAGTGCTGGGCGGCAGCTCCAGCTGCAGGCCCCCGGCGGGGTATTTCAACCAGCTCGCCGTCGGCGACGATGACTGTCTTCGGGTTGAGGCGCATCCGCTTGTCGACGACTGAGTTGCCCTCGACGTGGACGCCCGGGCCGATGGTGAACACGACATCGTTGTGCCGGGGGACGAAGAAGTATCCGTCGCAAGAGGCAACCAGCGCGTACCGCACGCCGTCGATCTTCAAGGACACGACGTGCGTGTCCACGGTCGGAACCCCCGGCTCCGCTTTCCGGGCGGCGGGGTTCCTCAGCTGGTGGCACACAGCGGACCCACCCGCCGCCTCCCGCGAGCCCACGATTTCGAAGCTCCCCGACACGTGCGACCCGCCGTCCACGGCGCCGCACGTGAGCAGGACGTCGAGCACCTGGACGTACCTCGCGACGTCCGGCACGGCGACGAGCCCGGGGGGGGCTGCCGGCGGGGGGATGGACAGCGGCGAAGGGGGGGACGGCAGCCGGCCGAAAAAATCGAGCAGCTCCGCGGCCAGGTCGGCGGCCGGCTTCGCGCCGCCGCCGCCGGGCGCTTTCGCGGCCAGGTCGGCCACGCGCCCGCGGTTCGCGCCGAGCGAGAGCAGGGATCGAACCTCCGGCTGCACCTTGTACTCCGCTAGGCGCTGCTCCGCGGACGCGGCCGTTTCGTTGGCGTCGCGGGCGCGCTGGGTCAGCCGGGCGACTAACTCCGAGTCGTCGAGGCCGACGATTTGGACGGCGCCCACTATGTCCACGCCGACCTGCGCCAGCAGGTGGGTGATGTACCAGCAGCTGGCTGAGTTCGGGCTCGCGGCGTCGACGATCAGCAGCTGCTTGCCGGCCCGCCGGGCCGCTGCCGCCATGTCGCGCGCGGCGGCGGCGGCCGCCACGAACAGCTGGTGCCGCGGCTTCACCAGGCCGTCGAACGCGGCCTTCGGCCGCGCCCGCACGGCCTCGCCGCCGCTGAAGTAGGCGGCGCGTCCGGTGTGCTCGGCGGCGCGGCCCAGCGTCGTCTTCCCGGACCCGGGCGGGCCGAACAGGAACACGGCTTGCATGACTACCCTATCGATGCGCTGGGGGCGGGGCAGAGGGGGGTTTTGAGCCCCCGGGGGGGGAAGGTCTCGGTTCAAACTGGTGTGGTTGGGTTCAGTTCTTACCGGATTCTTGAAAGAAGGATGCCGTCAATGTTTTGGCAGAGCGTTGTCTTTCATGCGGGGGGGGGCGTTTTGAGGCCTTCGCTGACGGTTGAAAATATCTTTGCAGTAGTCGGATAGCTATTCCAGGATGAGCCGCGGGCCTAGGAATGAGTACGGTGATGCAGGGTTCCACGGACGATCCCACCCGCTGCATGGTATCGACAGGTGCGTTCTGTGCACCACCTTCCCGTGTAGGCACACCCTGTTGGCCCTTCCTCTGAGCAAAAAGTTGGAACTATGCGCTAACGATCCTTTGGTCTCGCTTCATGTTCAAGGGATGAAGCCGGAGATGACAGAAAAATTACCACAGGGATAACTGGCTTGTGGCAGCCAAGCGTTCACCTCATTCACACCTCCTGATGACCTCGAGGACGAGATCGCGTATCCGACTTCAGGAAGGATGATGTGCAAGCTGAGGCTTCGCACCGACGGGAACAACTTTCCACTGTGTTCGAGACAACAACGAAAGCGCAGTCTGGCACTTCCTACTCCCCATACAGCGATTGGCTATGCAACGAAGAGGAAGCGGGAAGCACGGGGCTCACTCTTTCTACTGGCTAACTTACTTATTTTCCCCCCCCGAAAGCGGCCGAACGGTCTATTTGCACAGTTGCTTGCCTCCCTCCTCCCGGCTTTCGTCGGGGGTTTGCATCGTGTAGTGGGAAACCTTCTGCAAGGCTGAATCGTGAACTGCGGACATCTCCGGGGGTTTGGACCTTCAGGACGAAAATTAACGAGCAACGCGGATCCCACCTGCATCTCTCTTGGTTAGTAATGTTCCCCGCAGGTTGAATACTGCGCTTGACCCTATTCCGACGAGGAGGGTGCCCCGTCGGAACAGGTTTAGTTCCCTTTGTTTCGCAAGGAGTTTCTGCAAAGCGTTCGACAGGAATCGCCAATGCAGAACGAGAGCGTGGGGATCCGAAGATCCCAATACCGCTGCACACTAGCAGTGATGACAGGAGCCAGCGAGAGGAGTCGTATGAAAATTGCCTCTGCAACTTTGCCACTCGCAACTCGGCGTGGCCGCATACAGTATGAGACTCGCCGGATCTCCGCCGATGAAAATCGGGAGAACCGGCGCCACTGCAACGTCTCGATGCACTGCCCTCGCAGCTGATGGATAAAGGGCTACTTCACCCTTGCTCCCTGGCCGTCCACTTTGTGGCTCATTTTCTCGAGGGTTTCCTTCAGCATGGTGCCGAAAAGAATGGCCATGTTCTCCATCTGCTGCTTCTGCTCGTTGATCTTCTTGTTCTTCTGTGCGATGATTTCGTCCTTCTCCTGCTTCGTGTTCTCCAGCGTGACGCGCTGCGTCTCGAGCTCCTGCCGCAAACTGTCGATTGTCTGTTGCAAGAGATCGATCCGGTGGCACAGCTCGGTCTGCATGGCCTTGTACTGTCGACACATTTCTATCCGCGTGTTGGCCGTGAGCTTTTCTTCGTTGTCCATTTGCTCGCCGAGCTGTGCGATCTCGCGCTTCAGGTCGAGCTGCTCGATCATGTACCGTTGGTACTTCTCCGCCTCAATCACCAGCTTCCGCTCCAGCTGCCAGATCTCCCTCCCGAGCTCTCCCAGAAGCTCGTCGGCATCGCGGAGTTGGTCATCTTCCGACTTTTCTTTCTGCTTGCCCTTGCCAGCTTTCGCCATCCAAGGCCCGCCCCGATGTCTACGTTTTCGGTGGATAATTAGGGAAGGAACGTGTGTTAATGTGGGGTCCTTCGAACAAGGTTTTGCAACGCGACAACACAAACGAACAGCACGGGATGATACGGAGGTACTGGTCCTGTCGCGATCGCACACGTGTAAGCACCCGTGTCGGGCCAAACTAGACGTATGCACACTGGCAGCAGATATTTTCGGGAAAACCTTCGAGGGCATCTCTTACTGGCTTTCAATCCGCGAGGTTTTGCTGGCCCGACGAACTAGTATGATGCTCGTTTCTGAGTAGGGTCCAACTCTCATCAGCTCTTTAAAGTGTGTGTTGCCCACGACAGTCCTCCGGGTCTGTGCACGCGTAAGATGCTCGCAGGATGAAAAGCGCGAAGAGGACACTGCATCATAATCCTGAATCCGGAAGCAGAAGGGCAAGAACAGGGCAAGGTGATGTTGAAGTATTGGGACCGCACGCAAGTCGCGGTGGTCCGGAGACGATTCCCGATTTAGGTCGACCTAGTTGCCGGCAGGAGGAATCCGGGGACGCGCGCCGAGCGGAAAGAATCGAGCTCCCAATGAAACTCGCAGATATCGTAAACCTTCAACGAACAACCCCGAAGCATATCCCTCATCAGGGAAGCAGCACATCTGTTTACGGGAACAACTGCTGGTGCGTAAGCGCCTAACAGCCGCAAGGTGAGGCCGCCGACCCAGCGGCACCCAAGTGTCGTGCGAAACAAAAACTACTGAATCATCGTTCAGGTAGTTGAGTGTGGCTGGTGAGAACACTCTCAATTTCGCCCTGTGTGAAAGACTGGTCAGATGATCCCGTGCTTTACATGAGTCTGCAAGCCTTTAACCCGAGGTACCAAAAAATGCCCTTAGAGGTACCAAACCTAACAAATTTGTTTTTTGCCCTGAAAATGTACTTAGCAACTTTTTAGAATTTTTCCAGATTTTGGCCATTTTGGGCCATTTTTGCCGATTTTTCCAGTTTTTGGCCCATTTGGGCCATATTTGCAGTTTTGGGCCATTTTTGCCGATTTTTTCAGATTTTGGCCATTTTGGGCCATTTTTGCCGATTTTTTCCAGATTTTGGCAGATATTGGCCACTTGGTCCATTTTTGCCGATTCTTCCAGTTTTTGGCCAATTTGGGCCATTTTTGCCGATTTTTCCAGTTTTTGACCAACTTGGGCCATATTTGCAGATTTTGGCCATTTTGGGCCATTTTTGCCGATTTTTCCAGATTTTGGCCATTGTGGGCCATTTTTGCCGATTTTTCCATTTTTTGGCCCATTTGGGCCATATTTCCAGATTTTGTCCAAAATCTGGAAAAATCGGCAAAAAATGGCCCAAAATGGCCAGAATCTGGAAAGATCGGCCCAAAATGGCCAAAATCTTAAAAAATAGGCAAAAATGGCCCAACATGGCCGAAAACTGGCAAAAACGGCCCAAAATGGCCAAAATCTGGAAAAATCGGCAAAAATGGCCAAAAACTGGAAAAATCGGCAAAAATGGCCCAAAATGGCCAAAATCTGGAAAAATCGGCAAAAATGGCCCAAAATCGCCGAAATCTGGAAAATCGGCAAAATCGGCCCAAAATGGCCCAAAATGGCCAAAACCTGGAAAAATCGGCAAAAACGGCCAAAATCTGGAAAATGTGAATTTTGACCCAAAAAAAACACAAAGTGCATTTCCAGCCAAAAAGTCTGGTAACAATTTCAAGCCAAATTTTGGTACCTCTAAGGAAATTTCCAAAATTGTTTTTAGGCCAAATTGGCTGAGAAATGTACTTAGAGAATTTCGATTTTGGTACCTCTAGGGAAATAAACGAATTGTGTTAGTCCTCTAAGGACTTTTTCTCTTTATAAAAATACAGTGCCTTATTTTCTCACGAACGGAGGGAGTCGATCCTATCTTCGGATTCGTCCTTCGCCCACTTTCGAAAACAGGAAGCAACAACGACAGCGCACTACATTGACAACAAACACAACGAACACACGGGAAAATCGGCCGGGATTTTAATTTGCTTTGAAGCCAACAACCACCGACCGCACAGCACGAGTCCTCTGGGAAAGGAGTCGTGAACAGATCGCAATCGCCGCAAGCCGTTTTAGAAATTATCTCGGGGCAGAGCATCAGAGTGCTCAGGTCTTGATGCGAGAGGTTTACCCGAGCATCGGCAGTATGCGGTGGCCAGAACACTGACCCGCGTGCAACATTCGTTGCGCCGTCGAGCCCGAGGAAGGAAGGACGTTGGCCGCGAAGTGAAAGGGGAGGTCGCACGCCCAAAGGAATTCGGACTTGGCCGTCCACTTTCGACTTTCACGCGCACGTCCGGGTGCCGAAGACGGGGACGCGGAGTGCAGTTGTTAGCCGCTTGGTGATTGCAGTAGTTTTAGAAATTGTGGGTTTCTTCAGGACTCGTCAAGAATAAAGGCACTTCTGGGAATGCGGTGCTCGATTGGAACCGGGAACGTGCTCGAAAAAGTGCTCGGAGACTAAGCAGTCTTCGTAGCTTCGCTCGGAAGAATACTCGCGTTGGCTGCGCCAAGCGGAGAAGAGCACGCGGTGGGAGAAAAGTGCTCGTCGCCAGCCTTGCGGAAGCATGTTTGGTGAGCTTGTTGGAACATGCTCTGCACATTGCTTTGCAGGCCTTTTCGGTGCGCGATGCCTTCAGTGAAGTCACAGCAGTCTGGTTGAAGAAGGTCCGTCTCAAACGTCGTACGCGCAGAGCTTGCGTTGCCGCCAAGCCGATGATTTGACGCGTCTCCTCACCCGGGGGAGAAAATCGTTTAGTGATCGTACAGAATCCTGCCTCTCGCGTGTGTTCGATTCGGGAGCGGGGGGAATGGTAGCCGCGGGCTCTACGGCGTCGGGTCGTTCCGTTCCCGCAGCGAAGCACTCAGCTCCGGTGAAGGCGGCGCGATAAGCCCGGGGCGCGGCGTCTTCGCGAAGGACGTCAAGATCGCCCGAATTTCAGGCACCGGCTTGTTCGTCGTCTGCAGGAGCGCTGCGAAGAAACGCGTGCACTGCGCCCTCGGAACAGACGTGGGCAGGGGTGCGCCGAAATAGTGCCGGGACAACAGGTTCATGAAGTCCGACCCCCCTGGTGCAAAGTGAACCCCGACCAGCAGCTGCACGAGCTGCGCGTCCGTCAAACTTTGCTGGAACGAGGTCCTGGCGGAGAGCAAATCGTCCTTGCTGACGAAGTCTCCATAGTACGCGGCAAACGCCCTGCATACAGCGTCGCTGGAGCAGCTGTCGTTTCCGGGGTCTTCCAGGATGTCATGCAAACCGGCGCCGCGCTCCATCTTGGGGCGGGTCATCGGCTCGATAGATGGGCCTCGCTTCTCCTGGAAAGAACCCGCCTCGAACGTATCTGGCGTGGCACTGCTGGCTGCTTTGACCTCAGCTTTCTTCTGATACTGCGCGACGTCCGAATCGTCGACCTTCATGGGAAGGACGAGGAACCGCTTTGGGCCGTGGTCGGTGTTGATCAGCGCCCAATAGCAGTTCCCGGCGTGGCTGCGCTCGCTCTCGGACATCTCGGATTCGATGGAAAAGATCAGCCGCGTCCACTGCAGCCTCCAGACCTCTTCTGCTTCCCCTTGGATCTCCGTGTACGTGCTGGACATCATAGCGACGAGGAGGTTGAGGAGAAGAACGCTTACGAGCAAGACGTACGACAGCAGAAGCCCCGTCGTAAGAATCGGAAACCGATTCGAGTCCTCGTGGTGCGAGAGGTCAGCTTGGCCGAGCAGTGCAACAAAGCAGTGGTGGACTCTCCGCATGAACTGCTCAAGGCCGGATTCATTCAGCAGGATGAAAAACGTCTGCGCGAACCCGAACAGAAACGAGCCGAAAATCAGCAGAAACCGGATCATGTCCGACCGCAGCATCTTCCAGACCATGATGACAAACGGACCAGTGATCCGGAAGCCGAGCAAGAGCCACAACACGTAAATCCAGAGGCACATTGCTGAAAACGCAGAAGTCAAGTCAGCCGCGGCAGCGCAGGTCCCGTCGCTTGCTTTGCCCGCGATACCCCTCAGCACCGCGGCGGCGAAGACGGAAAGGGAGAACGACAGGGACACGAGGTTTTCCATCAGCTGCGCGCCCCTGCAGCTGAGGTACTGCGTGCCGTCGGTGAACATCTCCCTCACCTCGAGGGAGAGCTTGTAGGCCGCGCCGCTGATGACCAGGGCATCGGTGAGGGCGGCCGTGGACGGGAAGAAGGCGGTCAGGCACAGGAGGAACACGCTGCTGCAGACCGCAAACTTCGCCCACTCGTCGGGATGGGCGGAGACCGGCTGGTCCCGCAGGAGGAAGTGGATGACGTAGCGCAGGAACAGGGAGACCGAAAGCGCCACAAAAATGACCGGGCCGGCCTCTTGCACTGCGTCAGACGCGGACAGCAGGCCGAAAACCGACGAGAACAGCGAGAAGAAGGTCGAGAATATCATCAAGATGGAAACGACTTCCTGGTCCGTAGACAGGAGCGGCGGGTCGTCCGTCGACGGCGTCGCCGGGAAAAGCCGGCTTTGCCCACCGCGAAGGACGCTCGACGCGAAAAAGATGAAGACGAACGCGGCGACGTACAGGACCCGGTTCAGGAAGCAGCGCCCGGCGAACGTGTCCCATTTGCACTGCTGGAGCTGCAGGATCAATGGGTGCATCAACAGGTGCGAGTGCTCCTCTTCTTCGAGGATCTGCAGCACCCCCTTGGCGCTGACCCGGTCACTGCTAGTGTGCGGCCGGTCCAGCTCCGAAAGCAGGATCTTTCTGCAGACCAGGGGCCCGTACCGCCACTCCGCGATACTGCACCTGCGGAGCAAGTGGTCGAAGATCTCCTGCTTCCCGAGCTTCGCCGCCAGCGTGAACGGCGTGTACCCCTGGGCGTTGACCAGGGCCCCCGACCCTTCTTCCAGCATCCCCGCGCAGTGCTTTCGGCAGAGGCTCTCGACGAAATCGTACATCTCGGGGAGGTTGTGGTACACCGCCATGTGCAGGACTGTGTTCTTGTCGGTGTCGACGAAGCTCAGGTGGTCCGCCTTCGAGAGGTTCAGGCGCTGCTGGCCGATCTCCAAAAAAGTCGAGACCAGGTCGGGTTGGTTGGTGGACACCGCGAACAGCAGCGGGTACTCCCCGAAGTAGCAGCCTTCCTTCGGCTCCCGGAAGAACGACCCGCGGGCTCGCGCGAGGAGGGCTTCGGGGTACCGCCCGACGAGCAAGCGTGCGAACGCAACGTCGCGGTGCACGATGGGGAAGTGGAGGCAGGCTTCGCCCAGGAAGGCCTCGGAGCCGTACTCCTGCACGAGGAGCTTGGGGTGCATTTCGAGCAGCCAGCACGAGATCTGCCGCTGGCGCGGGCCGTCGATGAGCAGGCTCTGGTGCAGGATGTTCGCGCCCAGCGCGTCCTTCACGTCGGCCAACTCCGGATTCGCCTCGAGGTGCTCCTGCAGCTGCGTTAAGTCCCCGTTGCGCACCATGCCGAAGATAGAGTCTCCAGCGTTCCAAGTGTTGGCTTGCGACTCGTACGCTTTCCGCAGCGCGTGTTTCGACGTCTTGGCGGGTTTGCTCGATGCGTACTTCGACGTGCTCAAGCTCGCGGCTTGCGAGGTGCGGTCGGGGGATGGGGTCCGAGGGCTGAACCAAGCATTTCGCTTCGGTTTGACGGCTATCTGCTGCTCTGCCACGCTGGAGGGTGACTGCGCTCGGGAGTAGGGCGATGGTGATTGGTCGATCGTGACCTTGCGGGGAGAACGGGTTCTCCCCCGATTGGGCTCCGGAGATGATTTTGCAAACGGCGTGCCCTGCTGTGCCAGGATGTCCCTTGACAGACGCGTGGAGCCCGGCCGCATGTCCATGAACCGACCTTGTTGGAACAGTTCGTTGACCATGTCCTCCGCCTTCTGTTCTTCAGTGTTTCGGCCGTCGATGTCTTCCATCAACAAATCCGTGTCGCCGCGTTCTTGGCACATCGTGTCCGACTTCGGAAACTTCGCCAGCGGAATCTCGGCGCCCCACTCTCGCTCTTCCACGAACTGGCACTTTTTCGTCACCGGCGCCACCATCGTCTCGCCCTTCGTCTTTGACACTTTGTGCAGGGGCACCACGCTTTCGTCGTCCGACTCGGACGACGACTCTTCGCTCACGCCCCTTTTCGTGCCATGCCGCTTTCTTTTCGAGGCCTTCGTCGGAACGCCCATCTTCTTGTTTTCTCGGCGCTTCGTCGCCGAGCGTCGCGTGGGCCCGGCGCGCGCCCCGTATATCTTTGAGCCCGCACTTGGTTTTGTGTTGTCTCACGGTCCCGACGGTGGGGAACTTCGGTTCTATTTTGTTGTTCTTTGCTTTGTATAAGCACCTGCTTTTAAGAAATGCTCGAGGAGGTCCCGCCAGTTGCGAAATCTCGATAGAGGAGGAGACGTGCTGTAGCCCACACGGTGAATTGTCGCTGAATGCGACGAGGTGGCCGCCCGTTTGCGAGCTATGATTCGCGACGAAGGTCGCACCCTCTCCGCCGGTTCTACCCAAGCTCACTTCTCGGCGTGCGGCACGGCATGAACAATCAAGAGAGGATTCCGATGCCGGTTCTGATCATATTCTACGAACGTGTCATCTTGGGTGCTACCAACAATTAGCAAGCGCCGCGAGTTGGCCGCATCGGATCATATTAAGGCTGTAGCGGGTTTGTCAAGAAACGGAGAGGCAGAGCGTTCTAGAAGGGTTGGCACGAATGGGGTCTGTGTCTTCCTGGAAAGGAAGCAACGGAAGGCCGTCGGCACTGAAACGTGTGGGACAGTGTGAAGGAAGAGAATCCCGTGCGTTCAACATCATCGGGTTAGATTCTATGGTGCGCAACTGGCGCAGGGTACGTCAAACATTCCAATCATGAGGTCCAGGTCTAGCTGACTATTCCCTGCAGGCTTTGCATGATTTTCAAGAAACTGTCCCCTCTCCCCGGACCCAAAGAACCACGGCCCGTCCAGTAGTCCCCGCCAGCGGGATGGTCCGAGCAGCATCTCTGCGGTGTAGAAGCTCCACGACCCCACTCTGAACTGAAAGTTACGCAAGCCCCGAGTCGCCACCAGCGGGATGGCCCGGCAAAACGGGAAGGCATCTGCGGCGTCGGATCCCGTCCCCGCCCAGACGGCTGGTCCCTGTAGCCGGGACACGAGCTCAGAACTGAGAGTAACGCACGCCCCCAGTCGCCGCCAGCGGGATGACCCGGCAAAGCGGGAAAGCATCTGCGGCATCGGAGCCCGTCCCCGCCGCGCGGGCGCGCCGGCCGCCGAGGCGGCTGGTCCGCCCTGCGGTCGGTGGATTGGCGTGGCCACAGGCCCTGCCGACCGCGAGGGGCCCGACGTGCCGGAAGTCGCACGGCGACTCGCGATCGGCGGCGGGGCCCGCCGCCGGCGGCACCGCGTCGGCCGGGAACTTCGGCACCCGCCCCGCCCGCTCCCGCGACCGCCACCCGAACGGCGGCCGGTCCTCCTCTTCGCGGGGGCACGTCCCGGCCCGGGGGGCAAACGCGTCCCTCGGCACGCACACTGCATCCGCCGAAGTCGCCGGCCGCGCCGCCGCCTCCGGCGGCAGCGACGGCAGCGCTGACAGCGCCGACTCCTCAAGGGCACCTTGCCCTTGGTCTTCAGGGGAGGCCGCCAGCAACCGCCGCTTCAGGCGGTCCACGTATTCCGGACACGAAGTGTCGACGCCGGCCCGGATCCACCCCGACTTCTTCCCACGCGGCGTGTCACGAGGGGGCGCCGGGCTAAATGGAGCAGCCCTGCGCTGGGTCTCCGGCGCCGCCGGCTGCGGCGGCACCGCGAACCACGTGCAGTTAGCGTCGATCGCGGCCACCGGCCGCCGCGCCGCCGCGACGGCGTGCCGCTTCGACCCCTCCGCGGCCGCGCCACCCCCCGCGGCTTGTGCGTTCGCCTGCGACAGGAGCACGAGCCGGTCCATCACCGACAGCCGCGGCTTCCGCGGGCTCCGCAGCCTGCCCGGCGTCCGGGCACCCGCCGCCGCGTCCGCCCGCGTCGGCGTGACGGCCTGCTTCGGCGCCGGCGCCGACTCCTTCTTCGCAGTGCTCCCCCCCCGCTTTTTCCGGCCGCCTTCGCGCGGCTTCGGCGCGTGGAGCTTGCCGTTGAGCAGGACCCGGTAGTCCATCGTCGCCTTCGGCGACGATAGAGCGCCCGCGGCGCGCTGCGCGGCGATGGCCGCCGCAAGGGTCACCGTAGCGGTGACCGATCTAGCCGCGAGGAGCGAGGAGACGAACAGCAGGGCGAGGCCGTGCACTCTCAAGCAACTCGGCGTCTTCACTGGGTTCCGGGGCACCGGCTTCAGCTCGAACGCGCCGAGCGGCGGGCGGTGGCGCGCCTTTTGCCGCGCGAGCCGCGCCCGCAGGCGGGCGACCTTGGACTTGAGGTTCGGCAGCGCTTTCCGCAACGAGACGATCGCGAACACGTCCTTCTTGAGCGCTTCCCCGCGCTTCGCGCGGATCTCGGCCAGCCGGGGGAGCGTCGGGTCCGCCTTCGGCGGCGGCGACGAGTCGGCGGCGGCGGCGTTCGTCTTCTCGTCCTCCGGGAACGCCTCCTGCATGCCGCGGAGGAGGCCGGACAGCCCGCCGGCCTTGAGGGTCGGCGCGTCTATCAGGAACTTCCGCTTGCGCGGGCTCCTGCACGAGTCGTCGCGCGGCGCGGCCGCGTTCGGCTCGCTGACCTCCGGCAGCTCGAGCTGCTGCGGGTTGACCCGCTGCAGCAGCCGGGCGAGCGACTCATCGTGCACCGGCTTCGCGCCTACCGCCGCCTTCGCGCGGCGGAGCTGGCTAGTGACGTCGGACAGGAAGCAGTCCGACACAGCGTTCGGCTCCTCCGTCGCCCCGTCCATGATGCATCGTCGAACACCCTGTTCCTTATTCACCCTTCCCTTGAGCCTGGTTGCCTGAATGAAGAGAGAGAGACGAGTCACAGTGCAGGAACCATCTCTCCGGGGAGTTCCCGGTCTCCGCACATGAAGACTTGGCTGCACTGTGACTTGATGGTGCTTTGATGGGAAACTTTCGCTGTTGTTTCTTGTCGGGGGCGAGGAACTCGCTGTCATCAAGTATCTTCGTACCAACAGACCGGACGAAGGCGACGATGCGTGCAGTCCAGCCGACCTGACGCGAAGCCAAAAACGGAGAGAGGATTGTGTGAGCGAAAGGGACTAGAGACGGGGCTAGTCAGTGCTCGCACTAACTTTCAGGAGGGCCTCGTTCAATCGAACGGACCACCCCCACCCCTGAACCTACCTATCACACAGGAAGTGGACGGGCATCTCTGGGAATTATTGTGGGAAAATACTCGAGGGACTGCCTTGTGCTCATTTCGAAGGAGGCTAGAGGGAGAAAAAAATACAACTACAAAGTGGGTCGTTTTTGTTGAACGCTTACGCCCGCCACACCCAGATTTACCTGTGTTTCGTGTGGGCTACAGCACATTTACCTCCTTTGATTTATCGCAACTGGCAGTCTCCTCAAGCACTTCCTACAAAGCAGGTGCTTATACAACAAAAAAACTTCCGGAGTGCGCTTTCTTTGGGGGAGAGGATTCGGCTCGAATAAAGGTTCTTGTTTTTGCTGACTCCACCAGACCACAGAGCAACTGTGCTGTGAGGTTGGCGGTATTACCGGGGGCTCAAACGAGTATCAGTACCGGATGCAAGAACGCGCTTGGAAACCGTGCCGCTACAATTCCTGTCCCATCTGCCGTCTTTTGGTCCCTTTAGCTACGGACACATAGGCGGGCCAGGACGGAGTAGGATCAGCTCCGCCTTGGCTGGTTTGGAACCTAGCATAGCCACTGTTGGCAAGTCACGTTCGGTATTGCGCTGCGTACATGAAAAAAAAAAAAGGTTGAACGCCTGGAAAGATTTCTGAGCCGCCAGAACGCAATGAGGGGAGGGACCCCGTCAGGCGGGCGTTGTTGCCTGTGTGAGGAGGGCAACAAAAACTCACAGGGCGACTAGAAGAGTCGCGCCCCGAAACGGTACAATAAAGTCCAGTTTTCCTGCCGAGGAGGCCCGCAGTCCACCAGCCCCGATTGCAACCCAGAAGGTTAGACGTGTACCGTTGCAGCGGTGGGACCGTGCCCCCGACGAAAGTGCACCTGAATACCTCATGTCACCCTTTGGTTTGCAACCGCGGCTTTTGTGTGTGCACGCAGGCCTCCGCAGTTCTCGCGTTGAGGGTGTTCGCACGCAGTACCAGGGTGCGGCTGATGGCACTCGTTTCTCGCCACCACCAGATTTCGGCGGGAGCCTTCCGGGCTGCTTCTACTTTGTTCACTTGACCGGACTTTGCGTTAGTCGTATGACTCCTTTCGATGTAGACAGAGCAGACAAAGTAGACGAGCAAGCACGTATCGCACCTCCAAGAGAGGAGGCTGCACGCTGCAATGCGGAAGGTATGGGGCGACACCGGCGATTAACGTCCACAGTGCGCGCACAACTTGTGTTGTTCGGTTGCATTGGGTAGCCAAAAGTGCTCGTTTTCTGCGGTGTGTTAGAGTTTGCTTAAAATTCCGGGGGGGGGGAAGGGGGTTCAGGGTCTCCGTGTGACCGTTGTTAAATGAGTTTTCTTAGAGCAAGAATGTTTTGCGTGCGGGGCTACAGCACGCGCTTCCTCCTTTGACACGTGTGAAACTGGCGGCCTCCTGACACGAAAGCAGCAAGTGGGTAAGAAAGAACGTGGGCTGGTTGAGTTACGGAGTGAGAAGTCCTGTACTACGTGGTGCGATCAGCTTCAAGCTTTGCCGGGTTTGTGCCCAGTTCTTCCCGGGTGGCTCTGCGGGAGGCTGGTGGATCCCCACCATTCGACACGGACGGTGGGCGAAAGAACACACCTTGATCCCCTCTCTCAGCTCGCCAGGTTCCTTTCGCGCCGGTTCACAGCTTGCTTTGGCTCTGCACGCCGAGATGCTTCGCGAAGAACCGCGCGGTGGACAGCAGCTGCTCCTCGGTGATGCTGTGCCCGAGGCCGGGCAGAACGGAGAGCTCGACGTTCGAGAAGCCGGCCTCCTGCAGCTTTTTGAGGGCGCTCTTCCCCGACTTCACCTTCACGACGTCGTCCGCTTCGCCGTGCGAAAGCAGGACCGGCGTGCCGTGCGGCCCCGGTCCAAGCTTCTTCCGCATGGCGTCGTTCACGACGAGCCACCCAGCCAGCGACACAACCGCCGAGAGGCCGGTAACTTCGCCGCTGCACACGCAGGCCAGGCTGAGAGCCGCGCCTTGGGAGAACCCCATGAGCCCCACCTGCTGCACCTTCTTCTTCTCGACCGCGACGATCGCGGCGATCGACGCCACCGCCGCGGCCGGCGTTTCGCTGTCGAACTTCCACCACGACGTCACGTCCCGCTTCGCATCGATCGGCGCCGTCGGCAGGAGAAACCGCACGGTTCGAAGCTGCTCCGCGAGGTACAAAGCCGCTGGATACCACCCCGCGGCGCTGTCTCCGTACCCGTGGAGGATGATGACCGACGCCTCATGCGAGTACCCTTCGCACGGTCCCACCTGGTATATGTTGCGCGCCTCGTCCAAACCCTCAATTGGAACCGCAGGCATGGTGGCTTTTGTGTCCCTCTAGCAGGTCGCGATGTCAAGGGGGTTGGGGGGGGGGGGGGGGGGGGGCGAAGGGATGCCTTCTTTTTTGGCCTCTTGCCTGTTGTCGCCAACGACAGCAAGTGTCAAAGCAGCCTCTCCCCTCCCTCCTGAGTGTCGTTTGAGGAATCGCCCTTGACACTTGATTTCTAGTTTCGGCCAGCCCGACCGAGAGTCGACCAGGTGATGTAGTGACGGAACGCTCTGTCTAAGACTGGGCTGGCTGCATACGTGCATACGTATGCGTATGCAGATTTGAAAATATGCATACGCATACGGCTGCATGCGTATGCATATGTGGGGCTGTGTGAGGCAAGCCCGGCCTTCTCTGCTGCCTGACGGGCCTATGAGTGAACACGGTGGAGTCCAGAGCCCCAGAAACTGGAGTTGAAAAAGCGGGTGTCGCACGCTTTTTAGGTGTGACTCGCGTCCTTCTGAGGCTGGACCTCACGTGTAACAATGCAATGTACTGGCAAGTGGTAGACTACGGGGTAGAAACAGGTCGATGAGGATGCGTGCCACGGTCAATGTCTGCCTCGCTTTTTCCCCGACGACGTGCAGTGCTTCGAACGCCAGCTCGAAGCACTGCACGAGCATGCTTCACGGCGCACGACAGCCTACAACGGGCTGGCGGAAAAGGCCCGCACCGGGCCTTTCCGCCAGCCCGTTGCTCAGCAGATCCTGAGACAACCAGCTTCGGTTGCCTCATCGGAGCACGGCTCGTCGGCTTACGGGAGTGAACACACTGCCCGTGTACCCGGGTTGCGGCGGACATGGGTTCCGTCGACACTCATCAAACTCTGCTTTTAAGTATCCTTTTCGACACCCCCTTCGTCCTGGACGAAGGAGGTGCATTGCCAGAGAAGTCACAGCCATATGCATAGCCGTATGCATACGTATGCATACGTATGCATAGCCGTATGCAGCGCCGTATGCGTATGCAGGTTTGGGTACATACGCGTATGCAGCCGTATGCAGCCACCATAGGTCTAAGAGGGGCAACAACACGGATGCCTCGGATCAATCACTAACCTGGAATCTAAACACTTTTTCAAAAGATCCTGATCGGAGCCATCTGCTATTGGGTGCAGCATACCACTGAAGCGATTCAGCGAATCCCTCGCTGCAAGAAACAATTGGAAGCGTGCGGTACGAAGTGCGGAATATCAAAAAACACGCACAGCTTCGTCTTCCCCGAGGTTCACCCTGTTTGTCTCAGGCCAGCCACCATAACCCGCTGTGACGACATCTTTGTACCTTCTCAATACAGCAACCCGCAAGATTGTTACTTCGGAAAACTGGAATTTAAATATGGAAAGAAGGGAAAAATGGCTCAGCTTTTGTTTGATGATTGCTTTGCAGAACGGGCTAGTGGTCGAAGGATACGAGAAGCCCTCCGGGCCCGCCTTCTCAAGCGCGGACGCGGACGCTGGTCCTGTTCGCAATTCGGCAAACCGCGCCGCCCACTGCGCCATCTCGGAAAGGCGGTTCGGCAAGAGGTATCTCAGCAAAAACGGCTGCCGCGGGAAGAACTCGGAGAGAAGACTTTTCCGCCGGGACGGAACTGCAACACGTGCAATTTATGATGTGAATATGACGCTTGGACCGCCTTTAGAACGACGCTGGAGTACATTATTGGCCATAGCGCTCGGCCGAATGGCTGGCGTGAGTCGCCGTTCGCTATGTTTCCGGATGATTTGCAGGCACGCGGGTCCGATTCTCAACTTCTCGACCGCGACGTAAACAGGTCAAGTCGGCCTTCAATAAGGCGGACCACCATCAACGCGGAACCTGAGTGTGCGCAGACAGGGCAGCGGTGTGAGTCTGGTTTGTCAGGTGGCTGGTTCGTAGCTCGTCGCACAGCCCAGACCACCCGTGCTGCAAGAGCACAGGCAATTCCGTCTTGGGAGAAGGCCCCTCCAACCGAAACTGCCTGGCACGGCGCGCCTCCGAAGCATCGCGGTGCCACAACACAACCTCATCAAGGCTCGAGTCGGAGGCAGCCCGATGGCCCGATGACACTACTGAGCCGGCCCATCCCCTCTTGATAGACCGTGTTAGACCGAAAAATACAGCACCAGGCAACTCGATGCAGCTCTCGGGACTAGGGATGGACCTGATAGACCGTGGTGGACCGTGATTCACTGTGATAAACAGCGGCAGGCACTTCGATGCAGTTTCGTGAGATAGGGACGGACCGGCTCAACTACGCAAGCAACAGCCGCACCGCCGGCGCTCAGGACGACGCCGGTTTCGAAAGGCTGGGGTCAAACGGTCGTGACTGCCCTCGTGAGTAAGGTCACGCATCCCGGCGTCGGTGCATGCGAACACGGACGCACCCCCCGGCGGCGCTGAGGATTCGCGGCTACCCACACAGCACTTCGCCAGATGATACCGCCACTCTTCCCTCGCCACCCCGGGAGAGCGGTTAGCAAGAGGCAAGGCGGGTCGTCTGAAGGTGCGAGGGGCTACAACCTCTCCCCTCCCCGGCAAACGGCACGGAACCCCGAATTGCCGCCGGTCGGTCAGCCTTTGCCCTTGCCGCCGCCCTTGAAGCCGTTCTTGCCCTTTCCGGCGCCACGGCCGCGCTGCTGGGGAGACCCTCCGTACGGTCCGCCCTTCTTGCCCGCCTTTCCGTTGGAACCCGGCATGCGCAGAGGGCTGTGTTCAGGGATTAGCATGAATACGGGACAAACGCTATGCTCGTACTCATCAGTCAAGTGCCAATGATTCTGCACTCTGCCACGGACTACTTGGAATAGAATGAAAAGACATTGTAGGCGCCAGACTCTCAGAAGTTGGTGCGGTGATGGGTACGGAGCGCGAGTGATGCGGTTGCAGGCTTTCTCTGGTATACGTCATCCCATCTGCAGTTAAGCAGAAAGTCTTAGTTCAATGTGTTGACAGAACACTGCCTCGCATGCATGATGGACGCTAGCATCAAGTCTACTTCGAAGACGATGTTGTATAGAAGAAGAAAAAGAAAAAGAAAAAGGCCGCTCCTGGTTCAGGAACGTGACGGTCAACCACAGCTTGCAAGTCTACTTCGAAGACGATGTTGTAGAAAAAATGCAAATAAGTGTGTGTCTGTGTGTGTGTAGGGGGGAGGGGAGCATACTCGAAACGCATCGCATGTCCGATCTGCATCGCCATCGCGCGGTCAGTCGGAGCGCCCCCCGCGAACGGGTACCCGGGCGACTGCGGCGGCGGCGACGCGGACTGCTGCCTGTCGAAGTACGAGCTCCTGCCGCCGTTCGAGCCCGGGGTCGACGGCGTGGCGGGCCGGCCGCGGAAGGTCTCGCCGTTCTCGAAGTCGTTTTTGCGGACGGCGCGCGCGATGAGCGGCTCGTCATTCCCCTTCGCCCCGATGAAGTCGTACACAAACGAATGCTTCTGCAGCGTGTCCTCCTCGGTGAGCACAGGCGCCGGGAGCAGAACGTCTGGCAGCAAGGCGCTGGAATGCGGGTAAAACTCCGAGAGCATGAACACGGCTTGGACCACCTTGTTGTTGTCGATGTCGTCGACCCCGAGCTCCTTGTAGGGCGACTTGTACGTGCCGTCAACGGGCGTCGCCTCCTCCGCCAGCTGCAGCCGCCCGACGATCGTCCCCGACTCCAAACGGTACGTCGGCGCGTGGTACCCCTGCCGGTAGTGCTCGAGCATGGTGTACATGTTGTCCGGGTAGTGGTGCTTCACCTTCGCGGCCATTTCGGTCCCCGGGAGGAAGCTCTCCTTGCCGGTGTCGCCGACCCCGCGCATCGCGTTGGCGATCGTTTGCCCGACGTGCGTGTCGATGTGCGCGAAGATGAGGTCCTTCCCCGGCGTGTTCCGGACCGTCTCGTCGGCAGTCAGATTGGTCTCGACCTTTTTCGCCGCGTTTTCGAGCCCCACCTCGTCGACGAACGGGAGGAGCACGACGCCCATCCACGAGAACCGCTTTCCCTCGTAGTCGACCTCGATGACTTCCGGGTACATTTCTTTGATGGGGGACTGGGGGCTGGTCATGTACCAAGCCGCGCTCTTTGGCAGGCATTCCTTCGATTCCGGCGGCATGACGCCGAGCAGCTGCGTGACGGCTGAGAACGGGACCCCGATCTCGATGAGGGGAGGCGACGCGAACGACTTGGCCATCACGCAGAGGTCGCTCGCGAAGGGCGGGTAGTGGAAGGGGTAGAACCACTTCCAGCTCGCGGTCCCCTGGAAGTAGTACCGCATGACCCACTGCACGCCAACAAGGTAGTGGTAGCTCGCGTCCATGCGCGCCCGCAAGTGGCCGTCTCCGTAGAAATCGGAGAACTTCGACCGGTAGTACCTCTCCTTGTACCCGGGGTCGCCGAACTGGACCGAGTCTTCGACGAGGCCTTCGACGTCGTTCTGTAGTGTTTTGTGTTTACGACGATGAACGTAAGTTCGTTGTCCTCGACTGTTTCATTCTTTCTTAGGGATCCGGGGTTTTATAGTCTCCGGGTGACCATTGTCGTAAAGGTTCCTTCAAGGTATAGTATGTTAGTGTGCGTATCGTATCTGTTGCAGTGGCAGTACGTGTGCTTGTGCGTGTATCTTTGTTGCCTATTACCGACTATTCGCGAATATTTTCTGCTAAGAGTTGCTTCGTCGGAGGCTGCTGACAGGGTTGGAGGAGTAGGGCGTCGTGGCTGCGTGGGTTGGCTGACTGTTTACTGCCGGTTGTCCGGGTGAACCTCTTCGTTTGATGGCGTCTTCAATTGATTTTCGGCTTGTTTCGGTGGTCAGCCCTCTGTCCCTGACTGACTACGCAGGAGAGTGTTTTGCAAGAACGTGCTTGGAATGGATATGTGTGCGCCAAACCGCCCCATCTGCCCCATGTTATGGTCCTGGCCACGGACACATAAGGCGGACCATCATCAGTGTGGACCCTGAGTGTCCGCAGACAGGACAGCGGCGTGAGTCTCGTTCGTCAGGCGGCTGTTCGGAGCTCGCCACAGCCAGGACCACCCGGCGGGGTAACTCAGTGGCACTCAAAAACAGCAGGTTCGTTCTTTTGTTGACAACAACCAAACCCAGATTAACCCGGGTTTTCGTGTGGGGTACTGAAGGGCTCAATGGACCGCAAACCTCTTCTTCCTTCTGCAGAGTCGTAAGCTTCTTGTAAAGGTCGAGAGGGTCGCCTTCCTTCTTTTCGATCGCGTCGTACGTCGCCCGGATGTCTTGGGTGCGCCGCTTCCTCGTCGACCGTGTGCGGAACTGTCGGGTATTTGATTGAGTCGAGAACAAAATCCCGTTGCGAGTGTCATTTTTGGTATTCACGGCATTCCCTGCTGCGGCTTAATTATATCGAGCACGGGTATTTCGATTGCCAGGACGATCTCAACGATAGACGGATCATGCGGTGCAAAGCCGAAGCTGGCTCATGATTCGTCAAAAGGCGAGGTCAGAGTCTGCTAGTCGGCATAGGGGGCACGTGGTACATCGTTTTTCGGCTTTTTGCGGCACCTTTTGCACCGCCGAACCCCTTTGCCGCGGGGAATTGAGTAGCCATGTATTGTTACGAGCCCATTGGTGTGCTACGCAGTGGCACGCCTCGTAGAAGGGGTAGAATATCGACCTGTTAGTGGGCAGGTCACGTCCACACGCACTCGCGTCGCCGCAGACCCACAAGTCGGAGGAGTGCCGCTTGTGGGCGGTGACCACACAAACCTAGGCACGTAGTCGTCTCGCATACCTCGTTTCGTTTCACAATCTTCTCGTTCCGCTCTTGACGGATGGCGAAGATGAGGTCTTCTTTGTCGCCAATAACGTCCAACAGCATCGCAAGCCCGGGGAACGAAACCTGTGTCGAAATTAGAAGGGAACGCTTGGCAAAGAATTCAGACTCGGGTGCAGATAATCTGCATGCGGCCACTTTTCGCATATTAGGGGGATCGATCAGCCTCCCACGCGAGAGGACGTTGTCTGCGGAAAGAAAGCGACTTGCTACCGGAAAGACATTCACCGCAGTTGGGAGTGTTGCTCGGTGTGCCTCGCCCGAAACTTGGGAAAATACACATCGCCGGCGCAGAAATCATAGAGTTGCAGGTGGCTGGGTTATTGCGCACTCATTGCGAGGGAAGTCCACGAGGCACAACGAGCACCCACCAGGGGGTTCCTCTGGCCCACGGCATGTGGAAACTTTTCACCAGGTATGTCTTGAGTTAGGGATCTCCATGCGAAGCACGGTCCTGTAAACTTTGACAGTGACATGATCTTCAGTTTGGTGTTGGTTCGCTCATTGCCCAGGCTTACTTTCTTGGAACACATTGCAATGTCTCGAAGAAAAAAGAACGAACGCGGAGCCGTCCAACTGGCGAAGGCAGTGCGTGTGTTGCGGAAAAAAACGCCGTCGAAGACGTAAAAGTGGGGAGCAGCGCACACCTCTCCGTGGTTCGTGATATAACCTCCGATATGCTCGAGGTTCTGAGCGTAGAAGTCGATCAGAATGTCGAGGCCGCCTTCTCGGATCTGCAGAGACGGCAGACAAGGCTGTAAGTGGTCGTGAATTGTTTTTAGAGCGACACCGATAAACATAGATGATACCACCACAAGCTCCGCATCCTTATGAGTAGCATCAACCATCCAGTGCAAGCCAAATAGAACAAACCGAACCCGAAAGCCCTCAAAAACGGCCAGTAGACATCTGAGCTGCGATGCTCACTACACGCTCACGTCGGATACCAGCTCGCCAGCTGCAGTGCGCAAACTGCCCTTTCGGATGCCGTTACTTAACCCCTATCAATGCAAGCCTCTGTCCCTGTGACACTCGCATCGCAATAGCTGCGCCTGGGAACATGCTTCGTTCCCCAAACTCTTCCAACGGTGTTTTTGACCGCGACAACAGGGAGATTCTTCAGAGGCTTGGATCATCACAAATTCGCGCCTCTTTTCAGCGGGGCATACCAGGAAATCGTTTCCAGCGAAGAAGCAGATGAAGACGAAGTCGTCGATGCACCGCTCGAAGTCGTAGGTCATCGGGAGCGGCCTCGCCTTCAGATGCGCGAGATCCGCTTCGAGGTATTCCCGGATGACGTTGCAGTGCAGGAAGTCGTAGTTGGACAGCCCGGGGGGCGAGTTCTCCTTGTTGCGCCCCTTGGTCTGCGGGTTCCTCCAATCGATGTGGTCCCGCACGACCGAGAAGTACGGCTCGTGCGTCGTCAGCGCGAGCATGATCAAGTCGGCGTCCAGCCCGTAGATGCAGTGCCGGGTGTTCGGGTTGTACCCGGGCCTCGTCCGGCACGCGCGGATGTAGTTCATGATCTTGTGCTCCCCTTCGCCCGGGACCGTCGCGTCGGAGTACACGATCGCGATTTTGCTGAAGTACGGGTCGTTGTTCAGACGCTCGTAGACGTACCACTGGCACGCCTGCGACAGCCGCGTCATGAACGGGGTGCCGGGGGTGATCGCGTTCTGGTCCCAGCTGGCGGACGACGCCGGGACGCTGAACCCGGCCTCGCGCAGGCGCTGCTTCAAGCTTTCTTCGAGCTGCCTGTCCTTCCGGCACTCCTGGGCCGACTTGAACCGGCGGGCCCGCTGCTGGTTCATCTTGGCCCTGGGGGCGGTCCCGTCGACTGCCATGTAGAGGAGTTTCCTCGGGCGGACGACAGCGACGACTTCGTCGATCGACTCGAAGATGCGGAGCATCATCTCCTCCTCGTTCTCCGGCAGCGGGTCGCAGTGGTGGCAGCACGGGTGCACGAGGCCGTTCATGTCGAGGTATAAGTTGTCGAACTCGATGCCGTTAGGGTTCGGCGTGTTCAAGTCGAGGGGTTCCGGGTCGCTGCCGTCGGCGGGCATCTCCTGCACAGCTTCCATCGCGGGATCCAGTGTCTTCGGGTACTTGTGGATCATCCATTTGAAGAAAGACGGGACACCCATGGTGCACGCCTTTCTTGCTTGCACCCGCCCCTCCCCGACCTTCTTTGTGGCGACTCGTTGTGTCAGCTCATTGCTTATGGCGCGCACTCTAACGCCAACGGAATCAACCCGGCAAACCACTCCACCAACCAGGAGCGGCCATGCACCACCACAGTTCATCGAGAAGGAGCTCTCAATCTGTTACGACAAGGAAGGGTGTGCCCCCGCTTGACTAAACGGTACGGAGTGCGTAACCGCGCAGCGGTCCTTTGCCAAGCTTGCTGCTGTTCGTGGGCCGTGTCGTTCTTGTACGGCTCCAGTCCACGCGAGTATTCGAAATGCACCGAACCAGCAACACTGTAGCGTTGCTTGCGTCACCCAATTCCGTGCTCATGGAGATTGCTCAACTGCGATCTCGCAAGCAGAGACGCCGAACGAGAATCAATGCGCAGTTGGATTCCTCCGTTTCCCCAGTTGTTTTGACCGTCGCATGGCGTGGCGAACCCATGACCAAATATTGACGAAATGCATGCCTTCAGTGGGGGAAAAAAGCGCAAAGAAAGGAAAAGTTGACAGCCGACGGCTTGTGCGAAGGATCTAGCGCTGGGGGCGAGGGGGGCACGAGGGGTGGGCGGTGGACGGCTGGAAGCAAAAACTGAGTCTCAGCACTTGATATAGTTGGAGGAAAGGGACGACGGATTTACTTCGCATGGTTTCCCCCTCGCGAAAAAGGGCTGCGTCGGATCCAACGATTATTTTCGCTTCGAATCCCGTTCCGGGCCAAACTCAAGGGCTAGTCTGCCCAACTCTTCCCAGGACCTTGCCAACTTTGACATTCGCACGTACAGACTGCCAAGCATGGAGCGAGCGAATCGAACGCCGCTTTCGGTATCACTTTGCATCAAAGCACGCGCATGAACCAGTTCTCGGCGAAGGTCTTGAGCTTTCCGTCTTCTCGAGTGACAGCTGCGCTGTCGAACAAACCGACTGGCCAAGAAGCGCAACGGAACGTCAACCTTCGAGCGAAAGAAAATGAAAGCAGCTGCATGCGCTGTCCTGGCGGAAGCGAACGAAAGCTACTGTCCATTCGGCACCGCGCACGGATTGCGAAGCGGCAATATCCTGCGGATGGACGGACCGCAGAGGCGCATATTCGGATCGAGCTGCAGGAGCTGAACATGTCCGCTCAGGCGGAGTGATACTCGGTGAAAGTTACTGTGTGGCCGCAAAAAGGAAAAGAACATGCGTGTCGGAAGTTGAACTGACTTCCATATCGCCGTGCATCCGATCACAGCCGTCTGGTGGTTTTCACCCGGCCTGCAGCAGCCCGACCTACGCCCTTCGTTTGTTTGCCACATGCGATGTGTGGACAAACGATCACTGATCAACTGCCTCCTGAAGCCATGTCCAGGATTTGAATGCGGGCAGTGCGATCGACAAAAAACAGCGATTTTCCTTCTTCGTTCTCCTACTCTCGCGTGCGGGTTTTGAGTCGGAGCGGAACTGCTGAAAGGCCGGCAAACCCTGAGCCAGCCGCGAAGCAACCGCAGGGTGAGTGATCCCTGCTACAGTAGTCGTCCTTCTTCAGGACACACCATCCCAGCACCGATGGGTGGGTGGGTGGGTGGGTGAGTCGCCTTTGGAAAATCACGCTGCAGCCTTGTGCGCCTGCGGGACAGAAAAGCACACGGCTTTGCTCGCTCCTCGGACTAGCGCCTGTCGTTGTGATTTTTAGTTAGGTTTTGTGAGACATCTTTCGACGTGTCTGTCGTCTCGGCGATGCAAGTTGAGATGCGCCGGGTACAGTGGCATGCTGTGGTGGCACATTGTTGTGTCGTGGCATACTGCTGTGTAGTGGCTGTGTACCCTGGGGTGGCACAGTGTAGGAACACACTGAAGTGGTGCGTGGTGACACTCTGTAGCGACGCAATGTGTGGTGCGTGGTGACACTCTGTAGCGACGCAATGTATGGTGGTGACGCAAAAATGCAGTGCATACCAAGCGGAAGTCGTCGAGATCGCTTGCTGCCACGTCCTTCAGTAAATCGCTCCGTAGATTGGCCTCGTTCAGACAATCCTCGAGCACGCCGGCCAGCATACCAATGTTCTCGTTTGAGAAGTAACAGACCGCTGTTTGTTTGTCGAGACATTTGTAGAGTGAAAGTGCGCTTGTGAACATGAACTCTTCGGATCTGTTCCTAGTCAATCCAACCCCAGTCTTCGCCAAACGCTCGGGCGTACCGGTGGATGGCATTCTTTCGAGCACACGTGGTTCGGTAGTTACAGCACTTGGGATCCCCTCTGTTCTTTGTCGGGCAGCATCGTCGATCATTTCCTTTCAAGACGTAAAAGAAGTGCAGAGCATTCTGGGGGCTGAGCCCCGCACCGGCCAGCTGCGGGCCAGCGAGGCCTGCACCCACTCGGCTGCTGTCACCTCTTATTCCCATGATGGTTGTTCGTTGGACTCGTTGCATTGAGCGTGTGGAGAGAAGCAGGCCAGGTTGTATGTGCGGCGGACGGTGTCATGATGCAAATGGGAGAGGTTGCCATACCGCAGTCGTTAAGCAGAGGACGCAGCAGTTTCAGGACGGCGAGTTTGAGGAGCGTCGGCGTGGCGACTTCGCGCAGGATGGTGAGTGCCGCCTTCCGCAGGTCTTTGCCGTTGTTTTCGGCAACGGCCGTACTCAGGTTGGCGATGAGAGGCGTGATGGAGAGCAGGTCGAGGAACGAGAACGGCGGGTCGCTGAAGAAGACGTTCGCCTTTCGCCGCGCCTCTTCGGACGACGGCCACCTGAACAGGCTTTGCGTGTTGAACGCTTCCGCGAGGCTGATAAGCGGAGACGCGTCGGCGAGAGAATCGTACGAGGGGGTCGACTGAGTGATTGATTTCACGATTGAGATGCTGGGTGAGTGATCGATGGGTATTTGAGTGATTCGGGCGCATGCTAGAGACATTCTGACTCCTTGAGCAAGCGGGAGACGTTCTTGAGTGAAAAATCGCTTGAAACTCCGGGGTTTTAGAGTCTCCAGGTGACTTTTTAGAGTTCGCTTGAAATTCCGGAGGTTTAGGGTCTCCGTGTGACCGTTGATAAATGGGTTCTCTTTTTGAGTGATCGATGAGCTGAGTACGATACGGTAGACAATAGTGAGTTGGGTTGCAAGTGCAACCAACCACAATTGTGAGTTCGCCGTGGAACGGCTTTGTCGGGCCCAATTTTGCAAGAGTCGACACGAGAACTCGCGTTCGCGGTTCGAGACTGTACCGGGAATGGGTGGCGTACCTGCCGCAGCACGGAGGAGGCCCAGTCGTTCAGAAGGGATATGAGCTCCTCTTCCACTCCTTCGTAGTGGCCGGCCTGCAGGAGACGCCGCATGGCTTCCACGCACAACCCGCGGCGCATGAGGACGTACCCGTGCTCAGCGAGGATGTTCTTAATGGCGGAGTGCACCAGCTGCTGTGAGTCATGTGGGCGCCAAAGGTCGTACAAGTTGATGATGTGGTCGAGTCCCGTGCTGTTGACGGACAGTGACGGCAGAATGCAAAGGAACGTGCTCTGTCCTTCCTCGCCGCCCGTCCAAATGGTATAGTCCAGCGCAATCCTCCACGAAGCACGACTTCTCTGCACGAGATCCGAAGCGTACAACGAGAATGCCCGGTCCCGCATCGCCACCAACTTCGCGTGTTCATCGGCATCCTGCGTGAACCCCGGCGCAGAGGCTAGGGATTCCAGGAGATGTGCGGTCAGGCCTGGCACACCGCACCCGTCGAGCTCCTTCACAACGTCCACGAGTTCGCCGCGCAGAACTTGGATGGTGACCTTCTCGTCGGCCGGTATGTCGTTCATTTCAGCCTCGGTCATGCGCATCTGGTGGAACAAGCTGTGCTCTCCGACGACCCACTGCCGGAGCTGCGTGATGGTCATCATCGGGTGCAGGTAGGCGGTGAGGGCCGCCAGGAACTCGTGCCACTGCAGCAGCGGTTTCCCGCCGTCGTGCGGAGGCTCGGTCAGATCCGCGGAGACGGAGACGATGTCCAACACGATCAGCAGCGTGTCAACCAGCGACTCGAGCGGGGTGCCCGCCACCTCTTGGCGGGTCCCCGCACTCACCGTGTCGAGCCCTTCTCCCGCGTTTTGCTCTGTCGAAGAGTAGTCGTTGTAGACCTGGTGCACCTTCGACCTCCACGCTGCGAATGCACCCTGCGCCTCCGGCGCTGCTTCCGCGATGAGTTCCATGACAGAAGCGTGCTGTTGAAAGGCTTCAGACAGGCACTTGACGAGGCCCAGAGACTGGAAGTGCAGGGGCAGCTGGTTGCCGAGGACGAGGAACATGTGGATGAGGGCCAGTAGACGGGACAACAGGCCGGATCGACTCAGCTTCGCGAGTCCGACGGTGTAATCGAGGACGGCGTCCTCTTCCGCGATCCAAGTGCACCAATCATGCGCAATGGACACGATCTGCGAGTGGGCCACAACGTCGTCACACTGAGACATGCAAAACGTGATCGCGTGGTGCAGCTTGGTCAGCGGGTCGACGTACGCTTCACCCAATGGTCCGAGAGATGCGGTTGCAACGGGGGGGAGGGAAGCTAAGCTTTTTTCGCACATGGCGTGCACATCGTAGGCCGTGCTCAGCAGCGAGCCCTCGTTGACCACCCTGAAAAAATCGAGGTACCCCGCGGACGGCAGGCGCGTGGTGTCGATGGCGACCGCGTGGATCAGGCTCCAGACGCTGCCGGCGTACCGGGCGGTTTCCGCTTGGCCCTGCACGGCGTCCAAGTCTTCGACCGCGGCCCGGGCTTCCCTCTCTTTCAGCTCTTGGGCGTACGCGTTGTACCCGTGGAAGCACCGCAGGCTCAGCGCCACGCCGGCCAGCTCATCTGTACTCGCCCGCTTCCGGCCGACCGCGTCATGAAGCCAACTCGCCAACGCGCGCTCTGCGCTCGCGAACTCGCCGACGGTCCCGCCCCCTTCGCTGTCGACCCCGATCTGCAGCTCGTGCGACAGCAGCTGCGAAAACTGCTTCGGCTCCATGCCGAGCGCGCGCCCGCTGGCCGCCTCGCACTCCCACACTTCTCTCACACACACGCTACGCACGCAGGACACGGACACACCCGGCAAGATGGCGCGCAAGAACCGGAGCGGATATAGAGATAAACTGGATACTTTTCAGGGGGTGTGTGAATGGAAATGGAGAGGGGAGCGAAAGATCCCCGCCTCCGTGCCTCTTTCCCCTGCCGCGGGACTGCCCTGTTTTCGTATTTCTTTTTGGGTGAAAGGGGGTCGGGTTGAATTTCCGGCAACTGGGATATCTCTTAAACGTCATGGTGCTGGACGCTTCACCAAAAGAATGTTTCTGGAGTTGGAGCTTGCAACTGATTAATGATGGTGTTCTCGAATGCATGTTCTTGTTCCTGCGCTTACTTTGCACTGTTTCGTTGGCTTCGTCCAAGATTTAGGGGGATGTTCCCCCCAAACAACCCAAGCCCAGTAACCAAACTAACTCGAAACGTTGCCGCGACCGAACCCTCACATCGGTGCCTGTCTGTCTTTTTTTTGCGCAAGTGCCTTAATGCAAAACGCCACGTCTTCGGCGGCTCTGAACGCGAACATGTTCGATAAGCCAGGAACTTCCATGCTGTGCACATTCGCTTAGCGTCTCCCTTCTGAAAAGAATGGTCAAAAGACGAGAAAGAAAACAGAAGGCGGCGACTTCAGGAGGCATCGACACGGAATGCTGAGCAAAAGCGGAAAGTTGTTGTTTATTTTTGCGGGGATCGCCCCACAAAAAAGGGAAGAACCAAACTAGGCGCGAGCGCTCGGGGCTCGGGACGTTGGAGAAAAAGGCACCGGCTGTCGATTCGAGGTCGTTGACTGACCGCACACGAGGGCAGTACTTCTGCTGGTGCGAGAACTGCAACGTGCCGTCAACCAGCCGGCGACTAGAACGCGTCATGCCTACTTCCATGCGCGCCGGGACCGCTGCCGGCACTGCGGAGCCCACGGGCTCGCGAACACTGGTATCCGCCGAGCACAGACAACAAACAAATGCATTCACAGAGGGGCGGGAGTTTTTCGCTCGTTTCTCCTCGTTGCTTGGGGGAGGGATCGTGAGGTACATGGAAAGAACTGTGGGACGAATGTAAAAATCCTTTGTACAGGCGTAGAGGTTGAACTGGATGAACAATGGACAGCTCCGGGGCACTCTTCGGCCATTTGCGCTCAAAACGCAAAACAAACAAGGAGCCTCGGGAGCAAGGCAAGACGAAACTGATGGGAGTGAGACAGAGACGATTGTCGATCACAGGCCGGAGAATTCGGCGGCCAGAAGTCGGTCGTCAGCGACCGATAACCTGCGGGAACTGAGGGGGTGGCGTGTCTGTTCTCAGCCAGGGGGCTCGTCGGCAGCTGGGATGGCGACGTCAAATGGGAGAGTCTGGCCTGTGGGGGCTCTGCCCGCTGGCGGTCAGTGACCGGTCCCGGTCTCGGGCTACGACCGCCAGCTGCTCGAGCCGGCGCACGGCCTGCTTGAGCTCGTCTTCCTGCTGGCGCTTGGCGGCGATGGTGGCGCGGAGGGTCGAGGACTGGTCGGCCAACCGCTTCTCGCGCTCGACGATGTTCCGCTTGGCGGCCGCGATGTCGGCGACGACCTTCGACAGCTCCGTCTTCAGGTACGCCGAGGTGGGCGAGCGGTCGGTGTTGAGCTGCTTGTCGATGCGCGGCGACGACTCGGACGCCAGGCGCTGCTTTTCGGACAGCGCGCGGAACGCCTGCTGGATCTTCGCCATCTGCGTGCACGTCTGCGCAAGCTCTTCTTCGAGCTGCCGACGCGACCCCCGGACGGCGCGCAGCTCGACCTTCGTGTCCGCCAGCTGCGGCTCGCTGTGCAGGAGCAGCAGCTCCTCGAAGTGGCTGGGCGACCGCAGGTCCGCCGGGGACACCGCGCGGGCCGGCGTCTGCTGCCTCGGCAGCAGCCTCGAGACCTGGTAGTCCCGCCACGCCTGGTGCGGGTTCGACGGCGCCCGCGGCTGCCCCGACAGCAGCCGGCTCCGCGCCGGGCTGGTCCGCATCGGCCTCCGGCCGTCGGGCTGGACGCGGGCCCGCGGCGTCGACGCGTCGAGCACGGCGCCGGCCCCCCCCGGCGCCGCCCACGGCGGCGGCAGCTGCTGCTCGTCGAGCGCGGCGCGGCCCTCGAACTCTTCGAGGGCCAGCTGCTGCAGCGGCGTCGTCGGTTCCGACTCGGATTCCGGCGCCCGCCGCGCAGCGGCGGACTCGGGGAACCGCGCGCTATTCGCGGACGCCCGTCTGCGGGGGGAGACGTTGGGCAGGCGGGCCGACAGGGCCGGTGCCTCCCGCGGCGGGGGCGTCTGGGAGTTCGCCGACGACGGCGGTGCGCCCTGCGGGGGGAACGAGTCGGGCGGCGACCCGCTTTTGCAGCGCCCCCCTGTCGTGGACAGCACGCGCAGCTTGCCGTACTCCTTCGCGAGCCCCGTGAACTCTGCGACCGGCGGCATGGGAGACGACCGCACGCCCTGCCACATCGGCTCCCCGACTGGCGACGATCGAACCACGTCCCCAAACTCGTGTTCAGCCGACCGCCCACGGCGCTGGCTCTCCCCTTGGTGCGACTCCGACCCGACGGACGGCGGGTGCGAAGCGACCGGCAGCGTCTCGTCCATCGGGTGCGGCCGTGCCGAAAACACCCGCGTCGCGGCCCGCTGTTCCTCGGCCCGCCAGCGCGCGGCCTCGGCAAGCAACGCGCCGCCGCCGGGCACCTTTTCGAACGCGCCGCCGCCGCCGCCGCCCCTCCCGGTGTCGCTGAGGGGCGGGTCCCCAGGGCTGACCTCGACCAGGTGCCCGGCGCCGTGCTCCCGCTCCATGTCCGTCACAGTCGGCGAGCTTGGCAGCCGGGGCTGCGGGCCGGAGGGTCCTGCCGAAGCGTCGCTTCTCGGGCTGTGCGCGTGCTTTGTTGACGACGAGAAGTGCGGCAGGATCGTGACCGGGTCGACGTCCCTGCGCGGCTTGCCGCCGTCGCCCTCCGCGGGAGCTTGCCCCACCACGTGCGGCGACTGGCTCTTCGCGGCGCGGCGCACGATCGGGACGAGGACGTGCGCTTCCGGGGTGTCGGCGTCGGTCTGCGCGTGGTGGTGGTGTTGGGGGTCCGTGGTTGCGGGGAAGGAAGGCGGCTGCAGCGGGGTTGGCGGGGAGGTGTCGCCGGGGGGGTCGGGGGCGCCTGGGTTGTGGTCGAAGGGGAGGACGAGGTGCGCCTCGGGGGGGGCGGGGCGCCGCGATTTGAAGACGGGGTCGTTCGGGTCGCCGTCCTGGGCGGGCACGGGGCTGAGGAACCGGGACTGCTGCGACGCGGAGCGCTGCGAGAGAGGGATCGGGGACGGCTGCCGGACGGGGTTCTCGGCGACGTCCGACACCGCCAGCGACACCTCCCGCAGCCACTCCGCGAGCGCCGAGAGCTGGTCGAACGCCTTCGACAACTTCTTCTCGTGCGCTTCCAACTGCAGAGACACCGACTCCGGAACTCCGTTGGCCGCAGCCGTCGTGCCTCCTCCCTTCCACTTCGCGACGGATGCCTGCAGCTCTCTGACCTTCTCATCGAGCTCCGGGAGGCCTTCAACAGCGTCCGCTGTCATACTCAAAACAGCCTCCAAAGACGAGACTGCGTCGTGGAGGGAGCCGATGGCGGCGAACTGCGCTTCTTGGACGCCCGCCTTGTCGGAAACGTTGGTCAGCATGCGCGTCATGGTGGCCTCCATGTTTTCCCCTCGCCTCGGCGCGTCGTCGGAGGGAGTGGACGGCGGCGTCACCATGACGAGCTCCGATGCAACCTGCTTTCCCCGGCCGACGAGAACGTCGACGCGGGTGGTAAGGGTGGCAAAACGGTCGTTGTTCTCTTCTTCGACGAGTGACGCGGTTTCCTCGAGGACCCGGAGGGTGTCTTTAACCTCGGCGAGCTGGCGCAGGATGAGGTGGTCCCTGGTCCTGTCTGGAGAGGAGAACGCGGCGGTGACTATTGCATCGTTGCGGGGCTTCCCGTCGAGTGTCAACCTAAGGACGTCGTCGCGGTTTCTTCTCACGTCGCGCTCCAGGGACACGAACTTCTCGTCGTTGACGGAGACTGAGCCTTCCCGTTCCAGCGATCTCTCCCTTCCTCCCTTCAGGACGGTCTCCAGCTCTTCGACACGTTTCAACAAACCAGGGGGCGCTTGGTCCTCCGTGTGCTCCGGCTGTTTCTTGAGCGCGTTCTCCAGGTCCTCGATCCGTTTCAACACAGCGGGGGACGCTTGGTCCCCTGTCGGGATGAGTTGCCCGGACTGTTCCTTCAGCGCGTTCTCAAGGTCCGCTATCCGCTTCAACACGGCGGGGGACGCTGGGTCCCCTGCCGGGATGAGTTGCCCGGACTGTTCCTTCAACGCGTTCTCCAGGTCCTCGATCCGCTTCAACACAGCGGGGGGCGCTTGGTCCCCTGCCGGGATGCCGTGGTCGGACTTTTCCTTCAACGCGGCCTCCAATTCGTCGACGCGCTTGAGCAGCAACTCGGACGGATGGTGCCCCGCCTCGTCGCCCGCGGGCGGGACCTTCTCCGCCTTCCTCGCGTTCTCCACCTCCTCGACGCGCTGCAGCAACGACTCGGCGCCGCCCGCCTGGGATCCCCCAGTGGCGCTGGACTTCCTCTCTCCTAGGGCCTCGGGCCGCTGCTCCGCCGCCTTCGGCGGCTGCGCGACCTCCGCGCCGGAAAGCAGAGGTTCCAACGCGGAGAGCTTCGAGCAGATGTCGCGAATCACGGGGTG
The DNA here is from genome assembly GCA_030068145.1 of Diplonema papillatum. Lineage (NCBI taxonomy): Eukaryota > Euglenozoa > Diplonemea > Diplonemida > Diplonemidae > Diplonema > Diplonema papillatum. The sequence continues at coordinate 95,527 of JAPJBO010000695.1, forward strand.
ATCCCGGAGATCGTCCCTCGCCGGGTCCGCCTGCGGCTGCCCGGCCGTGCCGGGGGCTGCAGATCCGAGCCTGGCGAGGATGCCGGCGATGACTGGGTGGTCCTGCAGATTGTCCGCGGGCTGGGGAGCCCCGCTTTCGATCGCGCGCTCCAGGTTTTCGAGCCTCGCGACGGCGTCGGACAGGTCGGTCAGCCGGGTTTGCAGCTGCGCCGCTCCCCCATCCTGCCCAGGGCCCGCAACCCCCGCGGCCAGGTCGTCGACCCGCTTTTCAACCGCGGCCAGCCGATCGTCCCGGCCGCTGAGCACGGTGCCCAATGCGGGATCACGCTCACCCGACGGGTCCGCAGAGACGGCCTGCACCGCGATTCCGCTGATGTGGCCGAGGCGGTCTTCGATGCTCTGCAGCTTATCGGTTTGGGCGTCGCCGCGGCGGGTCGCGTGGGCCGCTTTGGACTGCAGCTCGGCGCACCGGAGCTCGAGCGCGGAGATCTGCGCGTCGTGCGCGCGGAACAGCGGGAGGACGACCTCCCGCGACTCTTCCAACCCGTGCACCGCGCTGGCGAGCGTCGCTTCCTGCTCGTTGACGCGCTTGGAGAGCCGCTTGTGCTCTTCGATGATGCCGAAGAGTTCGTCGGTGACGACTTGCTGCATCGAGACGCGGAGCCCGCCGAGGATTCTGTCCTCTGCTAGTTTGCCGGTCAGCTCGTTCTCCAAGTTGCACACCGCCGCTTTCAACTCTTCGACTTCTTCTCTGACGGCGCCCAGGTCCTTCTGCGCCTTCGTCTGGTTCCGCAGGCTGTCGGAGAGCAGCCCGCTGGCCCGTTCGATGTTCCGCATGGCGTTGATAACGTTCGCCTCGCGCGCGCGCACCTGGTCGAGGATCCGCTTCGCCTCCCCGCCCTCCTCGCTCTGCACCTGCCGGACCCGCTCTACCAAGCTTCCCTCCAGCGCGTCGACCCGCCGCTGCAAGGCTTCGCACCTCCGTTCGCTGGCGGCCATCCGCTCGCCGTACGCATCGGGCGGCCCGGACTCCCCGCCGGCGACGCTCCCCGCCGACTCCCGGTCGGCGTCGGCATCGTCGGCCATTATTTTGCTGGACCCTGCGGGCCCTCTGGCCCGGCCCCTTTACCTGTCGCCGTGTCGTTGGTTGCAATCAGGCATTGCGCTAGCAAAATTGAGCCGGTCCATCCCCTCTTGATAGGTCGTGATAGACCGAAGAATACAGCACCGGGCAATTCGATGCAGCTCTAGGGACTAGGGATGGACCTGATAGACCGTGGTGGACCGTGATTCACTGTGATAAACAGCGGCAGGCACTTCGATGCAGTTTCAAGAGATAGGGACGGACCGGCTCAAAAATGAATACTTTTGGGTCGAACACAATTGGTAAAGAACCATCGGGTCCGATCGATGGCACCGGATGGAGCAGGACCGACCTCTTTCGTGAGGAAAGGCAATAACTCTTTGTGCCATCTGCCAAGAGTATTCCCACGTTTCATGCACGCACCATAACCCCGGGTTCACTATGGCTTTCTCGCTGTCGAATTTCTTTCTTGGAAGAGCAGGTTGAGGGCGGAGCAAAAAAAAAAATCGTAACGATTTACTTGGTACATTGTGTTGAACGTTCATGTTTTTGCTTTTGGGTTTCGACAGGGTGAGAAATTCAACACAGGACACGGCCTGGAGTGTTTCGTGCTAGTGGGATCGGAACGGAACGCAGGTTTACCTGCCTCAGCTGCACCAGGCCGACGGGAGCAAGAACTTTGTCCGAAGACAGCGAGCAGCAGGGCAAGTCTAATCTAAAGACGGAATGTGATGGAGGACAACGTGCACCGCATCAAGCAAACATACTGTCTGCGCGTTCCGGAACAGTTGGGTTGTTGTCGTACCAACAATCTTGCGGGTTGCCCCGCAATGTAGTGTGGAGGCTAAAAAGGCGGGCTGATGGTTGATGCAATTCCTGTTAATCAGTGCAATTCCTGTTAATCAGGATACCTCACCTGGCCAAAGAAACCAGGGTACCCCCAAGAATCAACCGACACGCGCGAGCAAACTTCGCGTGAACCCGGGGGTTCAAAGCTTCTGGTTGCATCTTGCTTGAGGTGGCAGTTTCGTTCTTTGCGCTCTCGGCAACACAAGCCAGGTCATCCGGCAGAGTTCCTAGCGTCTCAATGCGTCCATCCGATGCGGGGGGTGCAAAGATGATCTTCGTGCACAAGCCGATGGAAACGTTCCAGCTTCAGCAGTATCGAGTTGCACCGGCAAAGCGGGACGACCGATATGTGTCGACGGAGGCGGAGCGCTGTGGATTGGCGGCAATCGCGTGAGCGGTTGTGTTCCTCTAAGACTAGCGTCTGTGACGACAACAAAATGTTTCCCTCAAAGACAACTTTTGTTGCTCAGGAACGAACGGTTTATTTGACCGGCGATAACGTGGGCCGAGACCAAGGCGGGAGGGGAACTGACGTCCGCCCCCACGAAGACAACTTCGTTCGTGCGATAGATCTGTTTCGCGTTCAGGTCAGCAGCGTGTCGAAAAACTGAGACATCGACTTCACGAAGTCGCAACATGCTCTCGGTCCGTGCGAGCGTATACCAGAAGACTGGATAGTATGAGAGTTTGCCTTTGGAGTCTTGTTTTATTTCTTCGATAACCAGTGGCATACTCCTGGTGGTGCGTTCAAATACTAGAAGGGGGCTCGGAACACACCAACTCAACATTCGCCGGAACTGCAACGGGAAGAAGCGCCGGAGATGGCGGCTTGCGATGATTCATAGGCAATGGTTCACTGTGTCCATCGCCAGAGTGCGCGATGCCGGCAGTCTGCTGTTGCCACGGCGAGCTACGTGGGCCCAGGTGGGCCTCGAGCCTACTTAGTCCGTCCGTCTCTCTGTTGTCGGTGCGGAGATCGGCGTCCGAGTAACGGCTCCCTACCGCGAATATGTCGGTCTGTGTTTGTATGGGTGTTTCGATGCATGAACAAGCTCTCGCCCCGTGGGTTATTGTGTTTCGGCGATATTCGCGCAGTCAGCCACCGTCATCGCTACCGTGGTTTTTCCGAGAGAGAAAGAGAGTGAGAGGGAAAACGCACTTTGAAGCTTCGAGCGAGACTCGCCGGCGGGTTTTGGGCCATCGGGGCCCTTCGAGAGCTGGGCGTGTTCGAGCGTTGATCGGGGTCGCTTTTGATCGAGCTTTCGCGCGATGTGTACGACGACGGCTGGCGGTAGCTGTTCGCGTACTCGGACGCGTACGGCCGGAGATGAATAGGATGCGGAGACGTGTTGCCGGCGCTGCCGCCGGGCTTGAAGGAAGGATGAGGCGGTTCCGCGTAGGCTGGCCGCTGGCGCGCGAACGGATCATCCGCGCACGGTGCTTCACGTCGGGAGCTGAACCCGATGGAAGTCGGCGGGCTGGTAGACGGCAGTCTGGGCTGCAGGTTGTGGGTGGCCGCGTGCGGCGAGCGCCGCGCGGTCTGCGTGCGGTCGGAAATCGGAGGCGACCCTTCACCGCGGTAAGCCGCCGCGGCGGCGTACTCGGCCGCGGACTTCGGGCTGAAAGGTGCGCCGCCGCGCCCGGCGCTCATCGCATTGATGAGCAGCGACACCACAGCCTTCGACCCTTCCAGCGCGCCTTCCGGCGACACCGCGTGGAGCTCTTTGAACGCCGCGGCCGCCGCACGCTGGATTCGATCCAACGGCATCATATCGTGTGGAGCAGCTTGGTACGGGTCGTTGCCAAGGCTCGCATACGGCCTCACGAAGGTTGGCGGCGTGTCGCTTTGGGTAGGGCGAACCGATGTGTAAGGAGGAGGAGCTGAGGCGACGGAAACGGGGTTGGATTCCGAGAAGCAACGCCGGTACTCACTCTGGCGGATGGCGGCGACGTCTGGCCGCTGCGACGATGTAGCGCAGGACGGGGGGTTGACGGGGTCGAGGTTGCTCTGGTCTGTTTCTGGGCGGTGTTCGAACCCGGTCGAGTCCGCCGGGGTGCTGTACAGTCGGTGATCCGAAAGCAGCGGCCGCCCGTCATCAACGGACGGCGACCTGCGGGGGAAGCAATCGATGATATTCTCGGACGCGGCGCGCTGGGACCCGGGGCTGACACTGAGGCGGACAGGTCCGGCGGACGGATACGCCGCCGGGTTGTTGTCGTGCAGGCGGAGGGACGTCGTCAGCGACGAGCGGAGGTGGTCGATGTCGTTTTGAAGGCTCTCGTTCTTCCGGATCAGCTCGGCCCTCTCGCAGCGCAGGGCATCCTCCCTCCCTGCGCTGGCATCAAACTGCGCACGGGCGTCGGAAAGCTGCTGGTAGGCTTGCGTCGCGTCGGCTTCATGCTCCTCGTACGTGCGTATGGTGCGCGTCAACGATTCGACCTCACCCTTCAGAACTTCGATTTTTCGCTGTTCCAGTTCTCGCCGCGCTCTGTTCGCACGGGCCACGGCTTGCAGCTTGATGGTGCTGTTTTTCTTCTTGTCTTCCATCCTCTGCTTTGCTTCCAACTGAGCTCGCGCCTGCCGCCCGCGCTGCAAGGCCTGGATCAGCGTCGCGGCCTTCTGCTCGTCCACCGAGAACGGTTGAGCCTGCACGTCTACGATCGCGGCGGGGTCGGGCGACGCCAGGGCTGGCTTCGCCAAGAGGACCTCCCTCCTGTGGAGAACCTCTTGCAGGTTCCGCTGGAGGCGGGAGATCTCCCGGTGGGCTTCGGCCGCTTCCTCCTCGGCGGCTTGCGCCTTGGCTTGCTGGGCGTCCCGCTCCTCTTTGACCTGCTGGAGCAGGCTCTCCAATTGAGCGGACGCCTGCTGGAACCTTTCCCTGTCTCTCTCCCACGTCAGCTGCGACAGCTGCAGCTCGTCTCTCTCTGTGCACGCCCTTCGCAGCGTCGGTTGGAGCTCGGCTTTGTACGCCGCCAGCTCCGCTACGGCTTTCACTTCGGCTTCTTTCAGGCGCATCATTTCGTCTTCCATCTTCTCCACTTCGCTCGCCTGGCTTTCCAGGATTTCCGTCTTCTGCCGCCGCGAGGCTTTCAAGTCCTGCTTGAGCGCGTCGTTCTCGGCTTCGCAGCCGCGGAGCAGCTTCCGCGTGTGCTCCAGGTCGTCGCGCATGCCCTCCGCCTCCGCCCGCAGCCGCGCGGCCACGGCCTCGAGCGCCGCCGCGTCCGACGCGAGCGTCTCCGCCCGGTCGGCCAGCTCCCGGTTCTGGGAAGCGAGGCCGTCGGCCCGCGCCGCCGCGGCTTGCTGCGCGGCGAGAGCGGCCGAGGCCGCTGCCTTCTCGCGCTCGGCCGCCGCAGCGCGCTCGGCGAGCTCGTCGAGCCGGGGCTTCAGGGACCGCGCTTCGAGGACCGCCGCGTCTTTTTCGACCGCCGCCCGCAGCAGCTCGTCGCCGACGCGTTCCCGCTCGCTTTTGAGAGCTTCGACCTCGGCTTCGAGGCGCATGATCCGCAGTTCCGGGTCCGCACTCTTGCCGTTGGCGCACGCTTCACCGAGCGGTGTCGTCGGTTCCGAGTCTGCCCGGCGGCTGTCATCCCACGCCTCTGCCCCCGCCGACTGTGTGACGTCGTCCTTCAACCCCATTGGTTCTGAGTCCACACGTTTTCGTGCTTCTGCTCCAGGTTCAACCTTTTCGACGAGCGCTTCGAAGCCCGGTTCAGCCTCCATCGTTGGATCTTCGCGTCGGGTCGCTGCTAGCCCGTTGCGAAGGTGGGTGCCCGTCCGGGCGCGCCCGTCGCTTTCGACGCGAAAAGAGGCAGCGGCGCGGGTATTTGGCCTGAGGGGGGAGAAACGTACGCAAAAGGATGGGGTTTGGGTACGATAAGCTCGCTGCAACGAGTCGAAAGGCTGGTGGTGCGCACTGATCCCCCAGCTCGCCACCCCCCGTGCCTGCCCGACCTGAACTGTGATATTCGTCGCGATCGCCTGCTTTGGGCACTGGCTTGTTTGTCTACGGGGCACAAACGCCCTTTGTCGCTTGCAGCGACCGGTCCGTAGTGCGCACAGCCGTTTTTGTTTGTACGCACGTGTGTAGTTCCTCATATTTGATAGGTACGACTCGGTACGCTGCCAACCGTTGTTGCATTAGTGTCGCCTTCTGTTAATAGTGACAAACGCGTTTGTTACCATACAAAAACACGGCTTGCATCGGGCCCGCGCCGACCAATCACCATGAGGTGCGCAGTAGTAGTATAGTGCAGGGTAGTCGAAGGCCTGACAATCACACGAATGCAACAAATTTCCCTTAACCCGGGCGGCGGCGCTTTGGCATGAGCCAGGAACCTCAAGGGGAGCAGCGCGAGAGGCATCATCCACGCTTCAAAGGCCCACACTAATGCAACAAATTTACCATGAGGTGCGCAGTAGAGCTGATAGTGCAAGGCGCGGGAAAAGTCTGCGGTTGGCGGGTGCTAACTCAACCGTCTGGCTGCCAACAGTGCTTCGATACAAAGCCGAATACAAAGACGCGCTATCAAGAGAAGAGGGAGGGAAAAACGGTTCCGTCGGCGGGGGGTTTGAGCGGGTGTGTCCTACAAACAAACGCCAATCGAGTAGGAAGCGGCATCGCAGGAGTAGAAATTCCTCCGTATGTTTATAACAAATTGCGTTGTCGCTGCAGACTCTGCTTTTCTGCAGGTATTCCGTGGGCTTTTTTAGTACCGGTGCGGCCAAACCTTCTAAGTGCCGGAGCCTCTCGCCCGGTGCTCTTTGTGAAAGAGGCTAGAAGAATCAATGCAACTGTAAATGGGTCTAATAGGGTTGTCCTAAGTTTTGCGAGCTTTATTGCTTTGTACTTGCTCTCAAAAGCATGAGCTTTGGTCTCGATCGCTGCTGTGTAAGTGGTTTGTCTGTCTCTCGTTTGCCCTAACAGTCCACAGGGTGTCGAATCGTTAACCATGCGGACCTCGAAAGCCTTGCTTCTCTCCTGATTGGTTTCTTGCGCTTAGCCACATACGGTGGACCACCAGGGATTGCTCAAAGTCATGACGTCGAGACGTTCAAAAAAGTCGATGGGGATCGTATCAGATTCAACCCCCCCTGGCATAGTAGCGCGGGTTGACCAGTTGACTGACCACGGCGTTCGCAAAGTACAGCATACATTTTCAACCCTTCAAGATAGGACAAAGGCACGCACACAACAGACAGCCAGTTACCCATTTTCCACTATCTCACCTCGCTGGGAGAAACGAGGAGAGTGAAGCTGACCTCAGAGGAATAGATACCCCGAGAGAGGGCGACCAAAAGTTCGACCCAAATAGCGGTGCAAGAACTTACTCAAAGCATGCAAGTATTCGTAAACAAAAACGACATCAGTATATGTCATTTACCGGCGCATACATTTGCAAGTTTTCCCCAATATTGTTGAACGTCCACCCACACTGAACATGTTTTGTGTGGGGACAGCACGTTTTTTAGAGTTTTACATATTTCTGTGTGATTTGACCACCTCGAGTATTTCCTACAAGGCAGATGTCGTGTTGCCGACAATCTTGCTTCTTCTTAAGAAAAAGCAAGGCGTTTCGAATTGATTGTTGTCGGTTGATCGACTTTTGGCTTTCTCGCCATGGAGGAAACACTGGCCAACCACAAACATTTCTATCTTTGAGGTCGCGGTGCCCCCAGAAGATTTGGCCGGGGCTTCGGGGAGGAACGGAAGCTGGCACATTGGTGAGGCTGATCGATCAGTGCCTCCTCACGCTGCTCCCAATCCTAGAAGCCCCTCCATTCTTGAACCGGCCAGAACAGGCCGTTCCTACTTTCAACCCGCGGTTTCTGTGGATGCTTTAGTTTCTCATTTCTGCTGCGCATTTTCATCGACCAATATGTTTGAACAATGCGTTCCCCCTTGAACCGAGGGGGCATTTCTCAAGACAAAGCCGTATAAGCTGCGGTCGCAGTGTCCATCGTTGAGAAAACGACGATGTTAAAATCAGTGCGCAGCACACGAAGGAGACTGCTTCTGAGTCGGCTACGAACATTTCCGGAGGTGGGGCTTGCACTGATAAACAAAGTAACGGATGATCAGCAGCTGATCCATGATAAGAATGATGAGGCACTTTCTACGCCTCTCTTGGAGCCCTGTAGTAGCACCTTGGCACGTTGGCCTCGTCGAACTGTTCACGTGCAACCGTTGTTCCGGAAATGTTCTCGGCATTACAACTGTTAGGAAGAAGAAGAAGAAAAGTGGACAATTTGAGGGAGAGCCTGACATAAGACGGCGCAGTGTAGCTGACACAAGACACGCAGAGGTCACGCACACAAAAAGAAGCACAACGTACATGATGTACCTGGCGCAAGACACACAGTAGAATACACATAGTGTACCTGAAATACGCAGAATACTTAGAATGCCACAGCTACGCGGAGAACGAGAGTGTCTGACACACTAGACTAGAGTTAACTACCCATTTCCGAGGTGAGAAGTGCTCCCGCTATAGCTTCTGACGATTTCATACCTCCGAGACTGTTGCATTTAACTAAGTTCGTGCTTCACTGGAAACACACGTAACTGAGGTTCGTCACGAGATAGTAAAAAATGAGTGATACATGGCAGTTCACCACGTACTACGAAGGCGGAAAGCACTCCAACGCTCAGACGGCTGACAGTTTTTTTTCCGAGCGGCGTTGCGATTGAAGACGGAAGACGGCAGGCGAGCAACCCAGATTGATGGGCAATGAAATTGGGCATTGGGCAATGAATGACGAGGCAACTCTTCTTCGAAAGCCCAGTTCAAGATAACGGCGAGAGGGGGCGAGGGGGCGCGAAAGTGAATCGGATAGATGCCGTGGTCCGGCTGCACACGCACGACGTACGCATTTCACGAACGGATTTCGCTTCGGGTTGCCACATCAGGGCCCCCGCCCTCGTTTCGATTTCTTCATCATCTCGGCCGCGACGTTCTGAACTCATAATATGATATTATGAGTATCCAACATTTTCCGAACTCCCGAACTAGACTTTCTCCTTGGTTCTCGCCGAGTTTCTTGGTGCGGTTGCACACCCTACTTTACCCCGGACGGGGAGAAGTCTGCTGCGCAGACTGCGCAGCCCTTCTATCACGACCGCGAGTGGTTTTCGCGATTTTTCTTCTGTATCCGTGCAACAATTCCCCCATGACACATCCGTCTCCTTCCGGGGCAGGTTTTCTAGAGTTAGAGTTTCTGGAAGTTGGTTGGTTACCGCGGGAGGCTTGAACAGAGTCCCCCGCGTTGCGTAAAGGGCTCAATTCCACATTTGTCACCTGGAGTTCGACATTGATTCAAACGGCGTTTTGTTGTGTGAGAACTTTAAGTTGAAGTATGCCGCGCCAGCAGCTTGCGTCTGAGGTCTTTCATTGATGCCGGCGAGTGCCGGTAGGCCTCTTTGGAGGAGGCGTAGGTCGGAGACGGGTCCGGCGCGCGGTACACACGAGGGCTGGGGTTGGAGAGGAGGGCGCTGTACGTCCCGACGGGGGATGCGTGCGAGGTGCTGGTGTCGAAGTCGCGCGGCGAGTCGGCCAGCAGGTCCGGCGTCGAGGTGGCCCGCAGGGACGAAGGGTCGCGGTACGCCGGCGACACCGTGCGGCGCGCCGACGACGACGGCGACTTGAGGGCCGCCGACGACAACCCCTTGGACACGATGTGGTCCGACAGCGCATCCGCCGCCGCCACCTTCGCGTACGCGGACGCGATGGCCGCATGGCTCCTCGCGAGGCCCCCTTGAGAGTAAGTCCTGCCCACAAACGCCGCACCTCCGTCGGCGGATGTCGAACGCGTAGAGTAGTTGTGCCGCCCCGCCTCGTGAGTCCCGTGCAGCGAGTTGCGGTTCCGGCCAAACGACGGAGTTCCAAGCGATTGCCCCGACGGGAGGCGAAGGGAGGGGGTTGCCGCCGACCGGTGTGTGCTCGCGAACTGCGAGGTTTGAGCAGGGGTTGGAGTCGAGGCGCGGTAGAAGTGCGTTCGCCAGTCGGCGACACGCGGGGAGAGATCTTTAGACGCCGGCGACGTCCCGTACGGGGAATACCCCCGGGGCGCCGTGGAGGTGGTCTCGGGAACACGAGCCCGCGGGGGGCTGGAAGCTGGGTTCGAGAAGGCAGGGGCAGACGAAGGGTTCGGCCTGGCCCCGCTTGAATCGACGGCTTGCGTGCCTGCAAACGACACGCGAGGGTGCGACCCGGCCGAGACGGCATCTTGGAGGCCCTGCTGCTGCTGCAGGCAGGCACGCTGCTTGTCCCGCGGCCCGGCCGCCTGGGCGAGCGCCACGTACAGGCTCCGAAGCGCGGTCGTGATACCCAGCTTCTCCTTGTCGATTTGGGCGCGCCGCGCCAGCAGACGCTGGACGTCGGCTCCCACCGCGTCGACCGCGATTTTTGCCCGATCGGCCGCCCGCTTTGCCGCCAGAAAGGCCCGCGCGCAGGCTTGGATCACCTCCACTCCAGCGGCGCCCCTGTCTTGGGCGCTCCTGCCTCGCTTTGCCTTGAGGCTCCGGGCGACCGCAAGGTCGGCGTTGACCTTGCGGTCGCCTTCGCCGGTGAGAGAGTACATCTCCGTCAAATTGGGCAAGGTCAACCCCCGTTCCTCGTGCGCCTTCAGTCGTCGGCACGCGTCGATCCAGCTGTCCCGCGTCAGCTCCGACGCGTCGGTGTCCAGCTGCGCGCGCCGGGCCTCGGCGAACGACCAGAAGCCGTCGCCATCCGCATCCCAGTATTCGAAGATTTCGCAGATCGCTCGGTTCGCGGGAGGAAGAGAGACAGGCGGGACCGGTTGGTCCGCCGTCGTGTCCGGTTTGGGTTGCGTTGGTTGTTCTTGGCCGGCGGGTGGTTGCCGCGGGCGGAGTTCGTTCGCCTTGTCGCAGTCGGCTTGCGCTTTGGCAAGCCCGTCGGGGGACGCCTGGTACATCTTCGCGAGGTGTTCAAACGTGATCCCGACGGCCGCGTCCGCGCCCACACAGGCGCAGCTCATCCCCCAGCCTTCCTTGGTGAGGGCCGGCGATCCCGGTTCTGTGTCCTGCTGCGCCTTCGCGGCTTCCTCGAAGGACCACACCCCGTCCCCGTCGGCGTCCCAGAACGAGAACACCGCCTCCACAAGCTTCGTCAACGACCCCGGAGGGCCATCGATGGTGACTTGCGGGATTTCGACGGGGCGCCCGGTTTGCCCCTCGCAGGCCCTTTTCGAGCCCCCTGCGGCGCCGCCCGCCGTGGCGTGGTCAGCGTCGATCTTCTTCCGGCCGGCCGCCAGGTACAGCTTGACGACGTTGTGCCGCGAGAGGCCGTGCTCGGGATCGGCGCCGGCCCACCCGCAGACGGCGAGCCAGTCCCTCGGCTCGAGGCGGGTGTTCTCGGTGTCCTTCTGCACTCGGCGTGCCTCGTCGTAGCACCACGCCTCGTCCCTATCGCGGTCCCAGTGATTGAAGATATTTTCGATCTTCTCCACCGCCCGCACCGCCTCGTCGATCGAGTACTTTTCCGGGGCAGCGGTCATCACCCGCAGCAGGCTCGACCTCCCCCGCTTCGTCGACGCTAGAGTCGCCGCAAGGAGCTCCTCGGCGGCTTCTTCGGTGTTGATCGAGGTCTCGCACGTTCGCACAGACTTGTAGTCGGCGTCGATCTTCTCCACGCCGAAGGAAAGGTACATGCGGCACACGTGGTGCAGCTGCAACCCGGCTTCGGGATCCGCCTTGAGCCACTCGCAGAGGGTGGCCCAGTCCTGCTGCGCGATCTCCGAGTCGTCGACCTGCGATGCGTTCGCCTCGTCCGCGGACCAGAACCCGTCCTGGTCCCGGTCCCAGAAGTTGAAGATCGACGCGATTTTGCCGACGGCCTCCATCGCCGCGTCGTCGCCGACGGCGACCTTTTCCTTTCCCCGTATCGCCATGTCAGGTAGGGGAGAAGGGGAGGGGGGGGAGGAAAGCCTGAGGTATGTGCACAACAATATTCCAGCGTTGCATATGGTTTAGAGAAAGTCGGCATCGGAGGGCGTGGGGTTTGGGGGGGTGCTTCTGGGCATGTCTGGTTGCAATAGTGTGCAGAACAACGTTGGCCAACTATTCAGGTTTTGCCTTTTCTTCGAGCCCTGCCCCGCCTACGAAAACTTGCCGAATACGAGCCTTTTTAGTGTTCCAGGCTGTTCTTGAGGCGTGCGACGGACTGTTGCTTGTGGTGATGAAAACCTCGCAGAGGGGTGCCCCAGTCCTGCTGCGCGATCTCCGAGTCGTCGACCGGCGATGCGTTCGCCTCGTCCGCGGACCAGAACCCGTCCTGGTCCCGGTCCCAGAAGTTGAAGATCGACGCGATTTTGCCGACGGCCTCCATCGCCGCGTCGTCGCCGACGGCGACCTTTTCCTTTCCCCGTATCGCCATGTCAGGTAGGGGTTAAGGAGAGGGGGAGGAAAGCTGCGGCAAGCGCACAGTTACTTAGGGTGGTGAAAACTGCTGTGAGACGGAGGATCTGAACCCGTGTTGGTCCTTTCAAGTCACCTTTATATCCAAAGCGTTCGCAACGGACCGAAACCGGATAGCAGCTGACGAACTGTCGAACGAACAGCTTGAGTGTCGGTACTGCGTTGGAGTCCGTACACACTCACCTGGTCGAACCTGCGGATCCTTAGTGGTGTCTCTGGTTTGTCCACGCATCGAATCCAAATGCCGCAAAAGAACGGAAACAGAGAAAGTCGTGTGGTTCACTCTCGACTAAATACGATGAATTTCCTTTCGGTGCTTTTCCTTTTCGTTGCTTCTCCGAGCGTTCTCAGAAGGTGTCATGCTGGCTTGTCTTTTTTTTTTTGTTTCCGGCGAAATTCGCTCAGTCAGTTGCCTTCGAGGGCTGCTTACTCTTTTTCTACAATCCCGTGTGACGCGTTCCGGATTGTTGTCTTTCGACGAGGGGTTGTCTGGTTTTATGAGCCAATTCACCTACCCCCCCTGAAAGCGACTTGAGCTCGATTACACTCGATTACACTCATGGCATGCCGACGTGCGACGGCTGTAAGAAACACGCCGACCTGAGGAGTAGGAGACCCGGGCACTGCTGCAGGAAAGGGCACCACCGGGCGGCCGTGGCGAGAGGTGAAGAAACAACAACGGAGAAGAGGAAGGCGGAGCCGGAGGGTCCCGCGCCAGCGCCGAGACAGGCGAAACGTGAGAACGTGGTGCTCGTTCTGCCGGAAGCAGAGGAAGACGAGCGAGAACCCGCAACATCAACGCCGACATCAGCAGCGAAGGTCGGGAAGACGGCGCCAACGCCAGCGAAGAAGCGGCAATCAGACTCCGCGGCGGAGCCGGTACCGAAAAGACGCAAAGGACGCGTCGATGCGCCACGACCATCGCCCAGGCGCCGAGAAGAAGCAGATATCGACGCGCAACCGATGAACCTCGACGAGCAATCGAAGAAGAAGCGAAGCACCAAACGCGCGCCTGAGCGCGACGATCAAGACGAGCTAAAGAGGCGAAAGCATGACACTTCACGTGCGAAGAGATAACCGCGCCGTCGGCGATGCAGATTATCGCCACAGATTCTTTGCATTCTAATCCAAACGATTACACTCGATTACGATCGATTACAATCGATCAGCTTTTGGTGAATTGGGGGGGTACTGTAACAATTGATTAAACACACAGCACTCAGCCAATCCTGATTAGCCGATGCAACGTGTCTATTATCGAGCCTTCTTCTGGGGCTAAAGATGCTGATAGCACGATCATCGAATATCGAACAAAAAGAAGCATATTCGTCTGAAAAAAGGATGTAGCCAGGCAGTGCAGCAGGGGACGAGGAAGTTCGGACTGACTTGTGGAAGCAGGTTGTCGAGTGCATAGGGGCTCGGGTACCCGTTTTCCCGTATTAGCAACCTTTGCAATTTAGCGCAGCTAATACTCGAGCCTTTTGGCATTCCCTGCGGGGCAGTTCCAGGCGATAGGGCAAGCGCTTGGCAGACACCCTGTCCTCGAAGATGTCAAGTTTCTGTTTGTGGGTTCGATCTCCCTGGCGACAACAAGGCGGTTGAAAACGGAGGCTAATCTCACCTTTAGGCACTGCAATGTCACGCATGCCATTGTCAGACGCTACCGTCTGGCATTGCGCAATTCGTGCCATAGTCGTTGGGGGTATTGACAAGGGGGTTCAGTGGACACTCATCTGTTGGCTCCTCGTTACTGCCCACGTAGGTTCCGGGAGGTCTGCTTGGCTGCACGCGGCTTGTGGTGTTGCTTCGTTCTTGAACTTTTTCTTCGGCTTCATGCGGTTCATCGTCCCGGCCTGCCCCTGGTACACGACTCGTCTCGTCTCCGTAGCTCGTCTATCCTGCTTCACTTCGTGCTTCCATCGAGCCTACTTGCGCTGTCACATTCCGATGGGTAGTGCGTCTGCGGGAGGAACCTGCCGTTATTGTGGCTGACACACCCTGTCCCTGCGGCCTTCATCGCTGTCTGCTCTCGTGCGGCCACTGTGGGGCATGATTCCGCCTCGGATCCTCGGTTGTGCTCCTTAGCTGGATCGCTAGCTCGATAAGAAGAGCTGGTGTGTGGGCACAAGCGAATGTGGTTGCGGTTGCGGGCCGGCCGGCGTGACTGCGAGCAGACAGGCTGCATGCGCGTGGGCCCAATCGCGCCATTCACGCGGTACTCCAAAGGCCTAATCGGGCCGGGCCGGCACATACAGATTGCGACCGGGGCCAGCGTCGCACCTCGGTCTCGTCCCTTACAGCCGGAGCACGTGGCTCTCCCCAAGCCTCTGGGAAGGTGGCGGAGCTGGGAAGACGCGAGAGAAAACCAAAGTAGCGGCGGCCGACCTCTGTCTGCAAGCACGTCTCTGGCAGGGCAGTCGGCACCAAACGGAGCACAGTACCTCTTCCAAAGCAGTCGGCTGAAGCGGAGCACAGTCAATGGGCATTCAGAGAGTGCAAAGCATATCTCTTGCAGGGCAGTGGGCAGCGGGCTTTGAGGGAAAGGTCAGCGCGGTAGCGATGACCAGGAGAACACATACAGATGGGTGGGGAGAGGCCCTGGGACTAAGGCGTGACTACCCCCGTCCCTGTCCCTCCCAGGGCGCCACCCCGAATCTAGCCTGGCTCCACCACGGTGAAGGCCCACACCTGCGGTTTCCGTCCCTCGTATGCTTGTGCTTGGCACTTCTTGGGCCAGACAGTGGTCAACATGGTCGCTCATGGGCCAGCCAGGGGTCCACCAGTGGTCGAACCCAAAATACTAGTGTCAATTTCGATCACACTCTACAACGCTCGACTACACTCTACTACACTCTACTACACTCGATTACACTCTACTACACTCGATTACACTATATTACACTTATGCAGATTATCGCCACAGATTCTTTGCATTCTAACCCAAAATATTACACTCGATTACGCTCGATCAGGGGGTGGGTGAATTGGCTCATTTTAGTGTTTCCGGCGACAAAGAAGTTTTGTTGTCGGATGGGAGAACTTGCGCTATCCACGGGGGGGGGGGGTAACTTTGCATTGGGTTTCTAGCGTTGTTTGCAGGTTTCTTTATTTTTTGACGGCATGGTATCAAGAAGCAGGACCAGTCAGACGTATGCACGCCCAGCGATGGCAGCGGCAGCGGCGATTCGAATGCAGTCCGATCGCAAATAGACGACGCCGTGGGCACGGTTACCCCCTTTTTGCGGGTGCGTATGGTTTACATACGCCTACGTATGGAGATGCATAGCATGCTACTGCGTATGTGATGCTGCTACGAACACCGTATGCTGCTACGCGTCCTCGTTGTTCTGAGTACGCACCCACCTCGTAGGTATGCATAGCACCTCGGTGTTCGCTGCAACACGGTACGTAGGTATGGGCTGTCACCGGTAAAGTAGGCGCCTTGCTCAGACTGCTCTTGAACGCCGGCCGGAAAAACCGCAAGCGCTTGTTGCTTCCCGCTAAGACCATTTGCTGGTCAAGTAGCGTCGTGCCCAACATCAAGTCACAGCCGCACCACCAGGGTGCGGCGCGCGCTTGCAGCAAGAAGAACGATCCCCGCAACTCGCAGTGGGGGGTAGGCGGTGCCACTCACTTGTCCCTTCCTCGTGAAGCAGACTGTCTAGCTGAGAGAACTCAGTAGCTGCTGTTTGCGGTGCCGCCACACAGGGGCGCGAACATTGTTTCGGCAAGTTTCCTGCAGAACAAACTTGTCATATTCGACACTTCGCCGACGGGGCACTTGCAATATAGCGTGGCGCACTGATCATTTGACTTGTTTGACTGGTCCCTGCGATGGCTGCCGGCATTCCATTGTTTGGACCACCAAATTTGACGGCGTGAGTTCCCGGGGGTTACCGGTGACCACTAGGAACATGATCTGGGGAGCGTTTTGCGTTTTCTTTTCTTGCTTTGCCATTGAAGGGGCGGTGAGACGCAGGAAGAGGGCGCTGCCGTACTTTCAGCGTCTGCTGAAAACGTGTGGCGGCTTAATCCGGGACTGGCTTAACTCGTATCCGCGGCTTACTTTCACGGAGGAAGGGGAGGGGGCGGGAGCAAGTGCAGCTTTCCACCAGGCTCGATTGGGATCAGCATATTCACCATTCACCATTTGTGTCCCCTTTCATTTACGGAAACGTCGGGAGGTCTTCATCACAGGTAAGAAGGCAAGGGGCGAAGTACCACGACGCATGATGTGGGGAAAACGTTTTGTGTGCCGATTTGGTGGTCGCGGGTGTGTCCAACACCACCGAGCGATAGTCGCATCTTCAGGTAGAAAGCTGCATCTTCAGCCGTGCCGCTCCAGGACTGCTGCCCCTGCTGTATGGATGGGCGGCGACTGCCCCTGAAATCGCCGACTGTCTGGGTGCTTTTCCAAGTTGTTTCGTGCGGGCGATGTATGGTCCACGATGACGAAGACGAGAACCCACACGTAACCCTGCACGCACGAAATGTTGGTCGTGACTGGTTTTCTTTCAAAGGGCCTCTGATTTGGAACACGTTCGAACGAGAAACTGAAGAAGCTGGTGGTGCACATGAGTGCAAGGCAGCTGCGTCCGGTTGTGCACAAAACATGTAATCTGTGTAAACATGGTCCCGGCGTCATTGGCAATTGGGTTGCTTCCGTCGCAAAACAAAAGAATCCCAACGCAACTCAAAGCGAGCCGTGCGCATCCAACGCGGACGGTGTGGGAAATAAACCTTCGTGGATGATTCTCTTTTTGCGCGGGCTGCCGCACACTCCCGCCTTTTTGCGACTTTTACAACAACCGACGACCTCCTCGAGTGTTTTCTTCCGAGCCTCTCTCCCTGTTCTAAAAATAACAGGCCGGCGGAGTTTCGAGACTGGCGAGAAACGGCGGATAGGACACGGTGCTGCACTTGCCGAAAACGTTCTGGCACTTTCCCCTTTCCCAGGGGTGTGGCTCTTGTTTGTCACAGAATAATTTGTGCGCCCCCCACTGGAGCGGCGAAGGGGCGCAAGAAAAAAGGGGCATTATTCGAAGAACGGGTTCCCTACTAGCGACGGGATTCATTCTGAAAGGGTGAAAACCGCCTGGCAAGGAAACTGGGCGTTGTTTGAAGACGGACTGGTTGCTTCCCTCTGTTTCTTCTGCCAGTTTCCGCGACCAAGGTCACGCACTTCGCCGTTTGCAGCTATTCACTGACCAGTTCGCGGAGGTTCGATTCCATTGGGCCTGCGCCCAGTCGTGTATTCATTGTTAAGTCAAAACGTAACTGGCACGGCAAGAAGGGTTTGACGTTGTCCAACTCGCAGTCTCTGTCGGTCTGTCAGAAAGTCTAACAGCATATTACGCGGAGCTAACTGACGCTGTCGAAAACGACCACCCCATGTTGGGCAGTCGAGGAAGTTGATAGGTACTTGGGTTGTTCCTGACGTTCGCTCTAGCATTTCGGACGCCAAAATGGTGGCCGAGTGGTACTTCCCTTAGAGGTGGGTGGATGCCCGTCAGCTGTTAGGTTGGATCCAAAGGATGCATGGGTGTTAGTCTGATTGCAAACCCTTTTTTGCAGGGGGGGCAAAACTTCCATGCTCTCCCGCAGCCACCATGGTTGACGGTTTCCGTTCCTTTTTTTTAGACTGTTTCTTGTAGTAAGCGGTCGGTTTTTTGAAGTCTCCGTTTGACTTTTTTTTTTTTTCCCGACGACAACTAGTGTCAGACTAGCCTACCCGAAGGCAGTTGATTCCTTTAGGCAAGATTTCTCTACCGGCGGAAGTTGTTTGGGTTAACGTCTTTTTTTTTTATTTTCGGGTAGGTGTCGGGAACTAAGGATCCGAGGTTTTGACTTTTCCACGGGTTTGCGGTTGGGAGACTTTTCACCGGGCAGCTTTTTGTCCGGCCCTTCTCCTGAAACGCATCTAATGTGTGCTGCTGCGGCGTCCGGACATCATCGGGTCGCACGCCGGTTCTGTCCAGTCAAACTCCAACCACCGATTCGTGGGGACAGTACTCGTTTGGAGTGTCGAACAGTGGTGAAGAGTGGAGAACAGGCAACAGCGCAGTGTTGTACGGCGTGCGTATCCCTTCAGCCCGAGGGGCTGAAGGCCAGAGTTCATCTTTTTTTTTTTTTTTGCTTTTTTCCCAGACCGCGAAGCCGTGATGGGAAGAGTTCGATTGAGGATCAGGGGGTGTAAAGTTTTCGGGTGACTATCGTCGAAATGTTTCCTTTAATAAGGTATCGTATGGATGCCTTTTTTCGTTGACGTCGTTTAACCATTCGTGTGACATCGTTGTTCCGGAGAAGTGCCCGTCTCATCATACTAATCTAAGAAAGGATGTCTAGTTCGGGTGTGTGTGAAGATCACTGCCTTTGCTTGGCGACACATCAAGTCTTCTCGAGTGAGAAGTGATGGGGGGAGGTGGGTGATGGGGGGGGGGGCGCAGGATTACGAGGAAGAATACGATCAGTATCGGTTCGCCAACACAGATGGCTCCAAAACTGATTTGCCTTTAGTTGCTTGTCTCCTGTGTGTTCAGCGGTTCGGCTGCTCGTCGCATTGGCGGCTGACGTCCAGCGCGAACCATACGCCCGGATCTTGCTGATCGCGCAAGAACTCCTGGGGGGTTTGCGGTTGGGAGACTTTTCACCGGGCAGCTTTTTGTCCGGCCCTTCTCCTGAAACGCATCTAATGTGTGCTGCTGCGGCGTCCGGACATCATCGGGTCGCACGCCGATTCTGTCCAGTCAAACTCCAACCACCGATTCGTGGGGACAGAACTCGTTTGGAGTGTCGAACGAGTGGAGAACAGGCAACAGCGCAGTGTTGTACGGCGTGCGTATCCCTTCAGCCCGAGGAGATGAAGGCCAGAGTTCATCTTTTTTTTTTTTTGCTTTTTTCCCAGACCGCGAAGCCGTGATGGGAAGAGTTCGATTGAGGATCAGGGGGTGTAAAGTTTTCGGGTGACTATCGTCGAAATGTTTCCTTTAATAAGGTATCGTATGGATGCCTTTTTTCGTTGACGTCGTTTAACCATTCGTGTGACATCGTTGTTCCGGAGAAGTGCCCGTCTCATCATACTAATCTAAGAAAAGATGTCTAGTTCGGGTGTGTGTGAAGATCACTGCCTTTGCTTGGCGACACATCAAGTCTTCTCGAGTGAGAAGTGATGGGGGGAGGTGGGTGATGGGGGGGCGCAGGATTACGAGGAAGAATACGTTCGCCAACACAGATGGCTCCAAAACGGATTTGCCTTTAGTTGCTTGTCTCCTGTGTGCTCAGCGGTTCGGCTGCTCGTCGCATTGGCGGCTGACGTCCAGCGCGAACCATACGCCCGGATCTAGCTGATCGCGCAAGAACTCCTGGGGGGAAAGAACTTTGGGCTGACATTTTTTTCGAGCCGGTCCATCCCCTCCTGATAGACCACAGTGCACGTGGTACACCATGACAGTTTGAGGTTAGAATGCAGACTATCTATAGCAATGACCTGCATCAGTCACAACGTTCCCTCTCGCTGGTTGCAATGCGATCGTTGTCGTAGGCGCTTCGCTTTGCGGCTCGCTTCCGTCTCGCATCGTCGTATCTGGGGAAATTGTCCAAGTGGCCATAATAGACAGCGGCGGAGAATTCGATGCAGTTCTAGGAGGGGCGGACCGGCTAAAATCTCGGGAATCCGCGGCCAAAACGGGCAAGAATCTTGGAAATTATCGGTCAAAGACCGGCAACCCCCCTGAGAGTCTTCGGGCGAAACCCGGCATCCTTCTTGGTGAAGCGCTGGTTCTCGCAAAAAAAGATGGGTTGTCGCCCAAGGGAACCTTTTGTACGTGAGTACAAACCTTCTTTCCGAAGGTGTTCCCGAACGGATTGTAGAGGTTGACTAATCGATAATAAAAGAAATCTTCATTTTCTTTTCACTTGCTGTAACAGTTGGTGTGTGAAAATGAAAACCTCCGTTTTTTTTTCTACCGTTCGGGACAGGATCAGGACCTCTGACCACTCGCCAAAACATGCTGCATCCATCTTTTTTAGACTTCGCAATACCTTGTAGGCAAATCAGATAAATGATGTGACCACGTCAGAGAATAGTACTGTGGTTGCCTGGTTCTTTCGGGGTTCGCGTCGGGTTCTTACTGGGTTCTATGAAAGGTATGATCGCGCATCCTAACCAAAAATGAATCGGTATTTTTAGAGTGCAAGTTCGCTTTGGGATCCGGGGTTTTATAGTCTCCGGGTGACCATAGTCGTAAAGGTTCCTTTAAGGTATAGTATGTTTGTTTGCGTATCGTATCTGCTGTAGTGGCAGTACGTGTGCTAGTGTGTATCTTTGCTGCCTATTCGACTTATTTTAGCGCGCGCTCGTATTTCCTATGTGCTTTGCCAAGTCCATGGCTCTTGTGACCGACACCGAGTACACGTTCGCAAGGAAAGCGATCTCGGGCCCCCCACGTGCTATGGCCCCAGGGCTATGTTCAAAGACAGAGGCACCTGCGGTGCCAGAGTATGGTAGGCATATGCTCCCCTTGGCTTTCTGTGGAACCTGAAACGCCGACAGTTCCCACCGTTGCACGCAGTCCTCTCTGTGATATCATGCAGGGTCAAAACCTTGTGTCTTTTTGGAAATGGCCAAAAAAAAAATTCCAGAAAAAAATTGGGTTTTTTGAATTTTAAAATGTTGGAACGAACTCTGCAGTAATTTTTGATGAAGTTGAGCAAAAAAAAATTCAAAAAAAAAAAATTGGGGGTCATCGGCCCCGCGGGAGCGTTTTAAAAAGACACAAGGTTTTGACCCTGCATGATATGCAACCGGCACGGGCACAAAAGACAGTGCTTTTGCAGTTTGTACCTTGTTTTCTTTCTCAGGTTAGGAATCCCCATCAACCCCCAAACACGGATTATAACCGCTTTTTGAGCCTTTGTACTCTCCTCCTTGCAGCACGCTCTGTACTAGCCTTTTTTGATCCCCACGTCGTGCGGAAAGATTGAAGAGAGAACCCCAATTGTCGATATTACTTTTCTGCTTCGCCAGATTTCCGCGGCACTGATCATATGCGACCAAAAAGAGAGTATGAGACATTGACGATTTCTTTTGTTTGCGCTGAATATCACCTGCTGCGTGTAGTATGCCGCCTTCTATTTTTTAGAATGTTTCTGGTACTAAGCTGCTTGGAATGGGTCATTATTCGACCCCCCCCCTTTAAGGACTAGGTGGGTGCGGGTTGTTTTAGAGTTAAAGTTCGCTTGAAATACCGGGGTTTTAGGGTCTCCGTGTGACCGTTCATGAATGGGTTCTCTTAGAGCAAGAAAGGGCTTTATGGTTACGGATTGTATATTTAGTGCATGCTTTCGTTATGGGTTATGGCTAGCCATATCCGGGACTGTTTGTGACCGACACCAAGTACATTCCTTCGTGGAGTGTAATCTTGGGCCCCCCACGTTCTACAAGTTGAGCAGGGGTTGCCTTGTAGCCCGTACCGGTCTGTTGTCCGCGTTTTTATGTATTTTCTCGTAGAGTAGTGCTTGGGTTTCGCGACACTTGCGGTGCTTCACGTGGTGCGGGTTGCTTCCGCCCTAATATAAGGTTTTTTTTGGGTAGATTTGCTGGGTAAAACTGTTCGTTGCTCGCCACAGTTAAGGCACTCTGGGCACACTGGGGGTTTTATTGGTGTGCACTTTCAATATGAGTGATGGCTAGCCATGCCCGGGACTGTTTGTGACCGACACCAAGTACATTCCTTCGAGGAGACTTGTTTCGTTCCAACGATACCTTGTCGACACAAACAACGAGAGCGCAGGCACAGGTGCGTGCGACAGAATTTCCTCCACGGGGGGGGGGGGGGGGGGGGGGGGGCAGCGCTCTTGTTAAGGATCAGCCACTTTGGCCGGATGGCCGGATAAACCAGACCCCCCCCCCCCCCCCCCTCTACAGTGCAGTTGCCTTGGAGGCTGGGTGGTCAAATTCTCTAAGGTGAAATGGTCAAAATTCCCTGCCAAAAGTGGGCCCACAAAAATTTTCCAAAGTGTGGTATTTGGGGTATTTGGGGCAAAAAAAAATTTTTTTTTCTGACCGCCCACCGTGGTGACCACCTTAGAGTGTGACAGGTAGCGTCTCCCCCCTCCACAGTGAAAATAGCCTGAGGGGGGGGGGGTCAGCCGGCTGATGGATGGATGGATGGTTCTTAACAAGATGCCTGGGGGGGGGGTAGGGGGAGTCGAATAACAACACCTGTGTTATTATTCGATTTGTCGAATAATAATAAAAAATTCCGGGTAGCCGAACAGTTGCAGGATCAAATCGTGGTAGTGTTTGTAGACAACCAGACGTGTGTCAAACAACTGTGATTATTCGACACTGCAAACCCGACACTGTCGATTAGTACGAGGGAACCCACGTTAATACAGCTCTGTGCGCCATTTTAGCCGAACTCTGCTCGTGACCTAGCATACGGAAGGTACATACGCGAGCGTGGCTTGGCTTCTTGTCGGATCACGTAAGTTTTTATTTTCCTTTTTTTTCCCAGTTCATATAAAATATTTTCTGAAGGCATTCGTATAGGTATTTTGTTTCTTTCTCGTTTTCCTGTGTATGCAGGCCAGCAAACCCATGTGGTGAGGGCTGGTTGTTGGCGGGTGCGAAAAAGCGCTGCGAGTGTCCAGGCCCGAAGTCTTATGTTTCTCTTCCGTGAGATCCCCCTGTATTTTGCCGAGGATTGGGTTGACGTTGTGGCTCCCTCTGCAAAAGCACTCGGGTAACCGCTTGACTGAATGAACACTAGAAGTGCCGGCCGCACTACGATGTCGAGAAGTCACATGCAAGGCGAACCGTACATGGCCGAGCCTACAAACGAACATCTTCTGGTCATAGAGCACCACACATTACATGTGGTAGCTCTAGGCGTATCTTACCTCAGTGTCGTCTCATGCGACGGTTGTCCTTCAACCCAGGAAGAAGTCCACCTTGGTAGTTCTCACCGACACTCTCTGTTCGTTGCTCACTCTCCTCTATCTCCTGTACGCGGTGCGAATAAAAGATAATTCATTTCACGACACACGAAATTGGAACACAGTTGGTAAGGAAGCAATGCATGTTCCCGAGTACCAGAGTATTTTGAGACCTAACGGACAAATCCAGTTGACCGTTGAGGCTGGAGGTGGTGTGGTTTCATAGGGCAAGTGAAGTCGGAAGCGACTTCTTGTTCCACGCACACAGACAAGGACGCATCCCAATGGAACACACTTCACCCATATACTGTATGTTGTTTTTTTCTCGCCAGTGAAAGCGCTAAGAGCCGGACGGACGGGGAGGGGGATTGCAAGAAGGGAGGGGGGTAGGCTACCAACATTGGATTCCATTTATTTGGGCATTGCAGAGAGCTACTTGTCGTCGTTTCGTAGTTTTCCGCAACAGGTGCGTTCTTTGCCAGGAGTCTGACTTTCTCCCCCCCACCCCCTCATAGGGCAGGAATTTTTGCGGACGGCCGGCCGTCCGCGTCCGGCGGACGTCCGCCCGTCCGCAGTTTCTGAGGTGCGGAGGTTCTGATTCTGACGAGGCTCTTGAGTGGAGGGACCGAAGCGTTCAGTGAGATCCTGTAACCGTGACAGGCCGGGGAAGCATTGGAAGGAAGCGGCTTGGGTTCTTGGCCACGTGAAGCCGTCCGGTAGCAGACGTGCGTTGGTTACCCTATATTGAGACAGCAGCCGTCCGGCGGACGGCTGCCGTCCGCCGGACGGGCGGACGCGTCTGCAAATGGGAGACGGCCTCCAACTGTTCAGAACTTGGCTGCGACTCGCTAGAATCACTGACTAGTCTTCTTTTCCGGTGGCGATCTGCGAAGTAAACTCCGCGAGAGCAGGGTGGACATGGGAGGCGCCAATGGAAGTGCCGAAGGGAAAAGAGTGCGGAAGTAGGTCAGGGACAGCGAGTCCGGGGGCCGGAAGGGCTTGGATCAATCTAGGCTTGACACGATACAATCCCTGGTATCGGGGAATCTCTGATTCGTCAGATTTCCTCGGTCCAGTCTGGTTTGAGTGACAAGAAACCTGGTTGATCCTAGTCATATGCTTGTTTCAGGGATTAAGCCACGCAAGTCTCAGAGTAAATGGGGTTCGAGATGGTGCAAAAGTGTTGATCAATGACGCACAGATTCCTTATATGTAGGTAGACTAGGGGGAAGGGTCGGGGGTAGCTCTCCGTAGAGAGCTATTATTGTGGCCGAGGAATGCTGTCTTTGTTTCCTTCGCTAATGCATGGTACAAGGGAGCGAGGCAGCTAGCTCGTACCAGCCGCAATCCGGTTGACGGGGGAAATTGCACCGGTCAGGAGCCTGAGGAGTTCAGGCGAGAGTCGTTGTGGGACTTTCCCCTCCATGGGAATCTTCTCCTGAAGACCTCGTAGGGCGAAGGGGTTCGGAACAGAAACACGACACAGAGTCGCAGGCGTAGACGTCCCAGGCTTCGCCCTCCCCCGTGGACAAACACAGCAGAGATGCAGCGCCAGGGGATAGGCCAGACCTGGTAACATGCAGGGTCAAACCCTTGTGTCTTTCCAGCCGTGAGTGCAAAGTCCACCGCGGTAGTACTCGCCGACACTCTCTGTTCGTTGCTCATACTCCTTCTGTACGCGGTGCGTAGTAGTAGTAGTAGTAGTAGTAGTAGTAGTAGTAGTAGTAGTAGTAGTAGTAGTAGTAGTAGTAGTAGTAGTAGTAGTAGTAGTAGTAGTAGTAGTAGTAGTAGTAGTAGTAGTAGTAGTAGTAGTAGTAGTAGTAGTAGTAGTAGTAGTAGTAGTAGTAGTAGTAGTAGTAGTAGTAGTAGTAGTAGTAGTAGTAGTAGTAGTAGTAGTAGTAGTAGTAGTAGTAGTAGTAGTAGTAGTAGTAGTAGTAGTAGTAGTAGTAGTAGTAGTAGTAGTAGTAGTAGTAGTAGTAGTAGTAGTAGTAGTAGTAGTAGTAGTAGTAGTAGTAGTAGTAGTAGTAGTAGTAGTAGTAGTAGTAGTAGTAGTAGTAGTAGTAGTAGTAGTAGTAGTAGTAGTAGTAGTAGTAGTAGTAGTAGTAGTAGTAGTAGTAGTAGTAGTAGTAGTAGTAGTAGTAGTAGTAGTAGTAGTAGTAGTAGTAGTAGTAGTAGTAGTAGTAGTAGTAGTAGTAGTAGTAGTAGTAGTAGTAGTAGTAGTAGTAGTAGTAGTAGTAGTAGTAGTAGTAGTAGTAGTAGTAGTAGTAGTAGTAGTAGTAGTAGT
Organism: Diplonema papillatum; assembly: GCA_030068145.1. Classification (NCBI taxonomy): domain Eukaryota; phylum Euglenozoa; class Diplonemea; order Diplonemida; family Diplonemidae; genus Diplonema; species Diplonema papillatum. The sequence goes on from JAPJBO010000695.1 coordinate 121,115, forward strand.
AGTAGTAGTATGTGTCATCCTAATCCGGGAACAAGTCAGGGAAAAGAACGGAGCAATCTTCACAAACAAACGAGTGACATAAGGTGGCCGCTTGAGCGGCGCCAATCCGAGCGCACACAGCAGCAGTGACGCGTCGGCTAAAAAAAAGGCAGTATTTGCACTTCAGGATGGGGCTGCCGTACGAGTGACATAACCCGTACGCGGTACGAAATTTATCGTCACGCTCCGCAAGCCATTTCCACCAGAGGGAATTTATTTTTCCCAATAAAAGATAATTCATTTCACAACACACGAAATTGGAACTGCCAAGAGTGTCCGTGATGGAGCTGTATTTTCCCCAGGAGATAGTGGGGGTGGACTGCTGCCTTTCGCAGGTGGGAAGACCCCAAAAATGCCCGAGGGTCGGTGCTTATTGGCTGGACGGGGAGGAACAGTACAACCACAAAGTGGGTCGCTTTCGCCCTGCGCTATTAACCCACCATTGGGCTACAGCGTTTTCACGCACGTGGCGGCCTCCTCGAATATACTCTATAAAGCAGGTGCTTATTCAAGAACATTTCCGGAGTTGGGGCTTGCTGATAAACGAAGCAACGGCCGATCAGCATCAGCGGACCAAAGAGATGAAAACGATTAGGCAAAAAAGTTTCTTGCTCTTCGCATGTACAGGGTATAAACCTCTCTGGGGGGTTTCCTGGGTGATCACTTTTTTGGCTTCATTTTTTCTCTGTGTGCAGCCGCCGTTCCGGAAATGTTCCCGTCAGTACAAATATGTGGGCGCTTCGTTTTGTGCGTGCCCGGATTGTGATAACATTCCTACCTTGATAGTGTCACTAAGTGTGTGCCTTAAAAAAATGTTTCTGGTTGGAAACTAGTGATCAGCCGCCAGAACACCTAATGCAGGGCAACCCGCAAGAGTGTGGCACTAAGTGACTAAGTGGGCAGCTTGCTTTCGTTCACGAAATCGAACAAGATACGTGAAAGCGAGGAAGACGCGCGTTTGTTTGGCCTCGCCAGCTTGCAAAGCGGACGTCGCCAAGAGGAGATAAGCGAAACTCTCCTTTCTACCGGGCTTGCACACTCAACCCCTAACGTAACCCCACGAATACCATCACGTGTAGTGCGCCTTTCATTCGGCGCCTCGGTTTTCTGAAGCACGCGAAATTGGACCGCATTCGCAACGTCGAAGACAGATCACCAAGCGTGGCAACGACCTTACGTCGGCACAACCAGACCGTAGGTAGAGTGTTTGGCACCTCGAGAGTTAGAAGCATTGTCGTTGTAACGGTGTGTGGATAATATGTGCTCAACGCCATGACGTATCGTATAGAACGGTGGTTCGGTCTTTTGAGTCACAGGCACAGCATATAGACAGACCATCAGCGCATTTGCAGACAGGCACATGCGCGTCTGGATTGTCGGGGCGGTTGTTCGAAGCTCGCCACGGAGGGAAGAAATGTGAAAACGGGGTTTTGCCCAGAGGAAAACAATATGTTCAGACACAACACTCTCATGCATGTCGAATATTCGTGCATGAGTTTGATACGCTTCTTCTTCGAAGAAAAGAGGAGAGAGAGAGAGAGAGAGAGAGAGAGAGAGAGAGAGAGAGAGAGAGAGAGAGAGAGAGAGAGAGAGAGAGAAGAGCGAGAGAGAGAGAGAGAGAGAGAGAGAGAGAGAGAGAGAGAGAGAGAGAGAGAGAGAGAGAGAGAGAGAGAGCAAGACAAAGAGCAGAATGACGCATATTGATTGTGTTTTCGACGATCCTGTACGGGTGTACAGTTTTTATCATTGCTGGATCAGGCTGAAGGATAGGATAATGTCGCGCAACAACACGTTTCCGAGAGCTCATACTGATGGGCACGCGGTATTCATGTAAAGACGGTCAGTAGCCGGTAATCACATGTGCCTCAACGACTAAGCGCGACCAGCGAGCGAGACAAAGATTCTTGTTCTTAGCCACATGAGGTCAACGAGATGCTCTGCAAGCCTCTGCCTCTTGTGTTCAGTTCTTCGTTTCTCCTACCCTCGCGGTGTTGTTGTTCGCGTGTGCAGGGTGAGAACCTCTGGGAGGTTTCGTTGGCTTCGTGTAACACATCGCGTGCAACCGTTGTTCCCGATATGTTCCCTTCAGGACAACGTACTAAGCAGAAGACAGGTACCTCAGCCTAAGCTAGAGCGGGGGGTCATTGCGTGTACGTGACCTTTCCTGGTGTTGTTCCGGTGATTCGGTCGAGCACGTTGCTTCTGTCAGACTAGCCCACCCAGGGGTGGCTTCTTCGTTCTTGGCGGATTCGCTACCGTTCACCCGCCCCGTCCCCCCCTCCACGCACTCCTCCCTGGTCGCTACTGGGGTAGCAAAGCTAATGAGCAAAGGACCTAGCCGTTTACCGAAGCTCCGCCTGCTTCTGTGACGTCCTCCTCCTCCTCCCACCTCCACCTTCCAGTCGACCCAGAGCCGCGCGTAGCATGTTGACGCATTCTGCCCCCTCCTCTCCTAGTGGAGGGAAGAGTGATGCTGCGTTCGAAGACTTCGACAGTTTTCTACCGGCGGCCCCTGTGCCAGGCCCGGGGAGGGCCCAGCGAGATCCGCTTTGTTGAAGGTGCACGGCACGCATGGCCAGCTCAGCACAGACGAAGCAGGCTGCAGAAGCCGGAGAAGGTCGCCAAGCGGCGACGCCGAGAGTGTCTAACGATCCAAGGCTGGCGAGCTGCGAACGCGGTCGACTCGCGCAGACAAGGATGAGACACCGGGGGTGGGATGGGACCCCCTAGCGGAGGTCCGTTGCGGCGGTGCCCGTCCACACTCTCTCGAGCACCGGGAATGGGGCGAAGGAAGCATCGATTGTCGTTGGTTCACCTCTGTACGACATTCTGCAAACTCCGACTGAGGGGTACAACAAAAGCGTTCTTACCTCATTGGTTTCGACGAATGGACGCCGAAGCAACCAGAAGAGCCTCTGTGGGCCGACTCATGAACTGAGAATCCGCGATTGAAAATCTCCTTCGTCGTCTAGGGGTGGGATGCTTCCCCTCCCAGGACCCGCACGGGCATTCAACCTTTTCAGCAGTCTCGGCTGGTTAAGCACCTGCCATCATGTCGCCCGGGGTGATGTCAGTTCTGCTGTCCAGCTCGGAGGAGGCTGACACGTGACTCACTTTGCTTCTGGCTTGAGAATGGATCATTTGTTGAAGAGCAGCCAGGTTCCGCTCGCTGAGAGTGAGCAAACGGCTCTTTCCCAGTGAATAGACGCTCGTCGTCTGGTACGACCGGTTCGTTGTTACCTGCGATTCAAACGTCATGAACGACTCGGATTCTTCGCCATCTGTGTGAAAAAAGATAGGTGATATGTTTGTGTGTGCCGTCCAATCGGTTTCCCACTTGAATCTACCTTGTGTGTGTGTGTGTGTGTGTGTGTGTGTGTGTGTGTGTGTGTGTGTGTGTGTGTGTGTGTGTGTGTGTGTGTGTGTGT